>VDFB02343592.1:0-26987 GCA_007258455.2 Sequoia sempervirens | reverse complement strand
GATTATGCAGGTTGCTTTTGAAGTTGGCATGGATTGATTAGTTGGTGCAAGAAGGCCATTGACCTTGAGTCATGTACTTGATTATAATAATGATTCCTTGTTTAGAATAATTGCAATGTATAATGTCAAGTGGAAGAATGTTGGGAATAGGATGCCATTTAATTGCATTCTAATCATATTTCATGTATCTCCTAATTCCTCGGAATGTGTTTCACAACACTAGGATTAGGAAGGGATTCATTTGGAATGAAATAAATATTTAATTTGACAATTGTAGTTATTACTAAGTGTTAGGAGCATGTGGGGATGCCTTGGGATATCTCCTACAAAATAGGAGCACGTGGGTGCACACATGGGAGGTGGGGGTCCACCTTAGTTTAGTTAGTTGGTTGGTGAATTGAGTACACTTCAAAAATGCATCTAAGGTTCCTACAAAATAGGGATTTTGATTTATGCATGTTGAGATCCTAGAAAATAGGGATTGAGGTTCAATTTAGTTCAGTTCAATTCAATTCAGTTTCAGTTGTCTTCAATTGCATGTTAGTTAATCTCAGTTGACTTGAGTTGCATGGATAGATAACATGTGGCTACATTCAATTAACAGATGGAGGATCATTCATGCATGTCGTTTTGCATGAATGGGTGACAAATATGTTTCAATTAACAAATATTAACTTGGGCTCACTTTGGGCGCCCAAGTTGGGATCTTTGAGTTACAACTAATGCATGAGAAGATATTTCTAATGCTCAATTAAGTGGGACCTATTTTGGACGCCTTCTTGGAGGATGAGCATGTTTGAGATATTTTTGATAACTACGAGGTTAAAACTTCAGTGTTGGGTTCCAAATTTGAGGGAGACTCTTGTTTGACTTTGTCTTGCATGTGTGAACTCAACTTGGCACCTCTAGGCATGGATTTTCAAAAGAGGCTTTGTGATTATATATTTGATAACTCTTATGAGTTTGTAAGCAAGAATATAGTCTATTATTGCAACAATTGTGTGAGAGAGTTGTGTGAGAAAATATTGCAAGTTGTGAAGAAGAAAGGTTGAAGAACAAAGGAAGCATATCAAGGAGAATTGAATTAGTATTATTGTAACTCATTCAAAGGTTAAATAATACAAGCAAGATCAAATTCTTGGTGGATTTTTCAAGAGTCTTTTCCCAAAAGGGTTTCTCCACATACATGCAGTGTTCTTTCTATTTTGTCTTATATTTCTTCTATAAATCTTCTGTCTACTTTCTACAACTTTAAAATTGATCTAATTCAAGATTAATCATTCACAAGGATTTGTGACAAAGAATACTAAAATTGAATCAATAGTTATAGGATTTATATATTTTAAGCTACTTTTCACTACATAATTTACCTTCATTTTCAACAAGAGAGAGGGAGGGAGAGAAAGTGAGAGAAATAGGTAGAGGAGGGAGAGAGTATATATATATATATCTGTGTGTGTGTGTATGTGTATGTGTATAAGGTGATATAGAGAGATAGAGAGGGATATGGAAAGAGATAGAGAGATCAAAAGAGAGATAGAGGAACATAAAGATATAGAGAGGAGTGAGAGAAAAAAAGAAATAGAAATACAGATATAGATATAGATATAGAGGAGAGATAAAGGGAAAGATGGAAAGAGAGGAAATGGAGAGATAATAATATATAATTATTAGTTTAATTTGTACTATATAAAAATATATTGATTATAATAATTTTTTATTATAAAATATAATATATAATAATTAATATTATTATATTATATTATATATTAATTCTATATTTAATCATATTTATATACTAATTTAATATGTAATATATAAAAATATATTAATTATTAATTATAATAATTTATATTTATATTTAATAGTTTTTATTATGGAATATAATATATAATAATAATATTTAATATAATTTATATAAATAAAATATTATATTTAAAAATAAACATAATTATATTATAAATAATTTAATTCATATTCTAAAAAATATATTATATATTTTATTATATTTATATTTAATAATTTTTCATTTTAAAGTTAATACACCAATAGTTTAAAAATAAATTAATTAAAATTTTAAAATTATTAATAAATATGTAAAGTTTTGATCAGATCAACATATTACTGAAGGGCACATTGGCCCGTAATTCCTACGCCACGACTGCAGGCCTTCACTAATTTTTTAATTATTTATTAAGCTTTTCTAAAGAAAATTATTAAAAAAAATCAATAAATATTTTTCTCTTTGTTTTTCATGTTCAGCCAAGAAAAATAGGGGAATGGAAATCTCCAAAAGCATAGACAATATAAAGAATTGAATCTCTCTTCCGTTGCCGGTTAAAAAAACGGAGAGTCTCTTTCCCGCTGCCGGCGAAAGAAAGGTTAAAAAAAATATTCATAATGGCAAAAGATCCAACGGTGTTGGACATTTTTACCGTCTTGCACTGTCCTCAGATAATGCCAACCATCGATCGTCCGAGTTAGCTCGTTCTTTTCAAATAGGTAACGCCTTCGGCGTAATAAAATTAAAATATAATAATATCATGAAAAAATATATACAAGTGACGCAAGCGTCGAGTTCCTGCCGAGAGGTAAAAGTCATGTAGCTATGAGTTAGAAAAAGTTTTTAGATAGCAGATAGGAATATAAATGTATTAAAAATAGCTAGAAAAGTTTGAAGTTATTTTTAGAAGTGCACTAATGCATGGAATTTTTAGGGTGCATGGGCAACGTGGTCCATAGGGACATGTGAACAGGTAACACGTGTGGATGGATGCAAGGGAAATTTTATTTATGGGTACCATGTATACGTGGACTTTTTTATAGATATACCAATGAATACTTGTTTTTTTGTGTGTGTATGTATACATTTGTGAGAAGGAAGATTCTTTATGATCTTAATTAGGAAGCAAGAATGCATTATTAATTTGTATTAATTATTGAATGCAAACAATCAGAAACATTTGTAATAATGCTTGAGACATATATGCATACATGTATCCACGTGCACATAATGCATAGAAGAGTGAGATGCATAGTTGGCATGTGAACGAGTCTTAAAGCAGGAGGAGACTCAGCTCGCATTTACAGTATTAAATGAAAGAAAACAGGAGAAATAAACTATTTATGACTAGTGCAATGTTTTTTAATTTTTTTTTTTTAGAAAACCTTTTGATGAAAAATTCATTAGTCATTTTAAATGGAACAAAGTTTTGATGTAGAGATATTTCTAAAGCATCAAATATCATTTGCAACTATTTACAAAAAACATGTGTGCGGGCAAAAAAGGAAAATGCATTCTTTACATGACCCATATTTATATGCATGGTGAAACAAAGTTTACCATATTTCTTTTTTTTGCTTGTATGTCTATTTGTAAATAAAATTATGTTTAGTGTACTGTTGTAGAACACATGCTATGTTAATTAATACAATTGAGTTATTTTAGTTTATCATATCACAATATGCAAGTGCTAATAGAAACAGTAGTGTTAGGTGGAAGATTGATAGGGGTAGCTCATTTGAGTATAAACTTTTGTAAGATTAATCAATGTTTTTTTTAATGTAGTATGAAGATTAGTATTATATAAAGCTATTGATTTTATTATAAATAAGATTTAAATCCTGTCTATGTAATATGATAAGATATTTTGTGTATAGAACAATGTAATTATATTACAATAAATTGTTAGATGAATGACTAGAAAGCTATTGATTTTATTATAAATAAGATTTTAATATTGTTTATGTAATATGAATAAAAATTTGTGTTTATATAATAAACAATAAGTAATTTGCAAAAATATAATAAAGAACCTTACTACCTAAGATTAAATTTGTGTATATATAAAATAAAATGTAATAATTTAACTTATGAAAATGTAATAAGTGGAATAAATATTACAATAAATTCTTAGATGAAACAGTACAAAGGTATTGATTTTATTATAAATTAAATTTGAATGTTGTTAATGTAATACGAATGAATATTTTTTTGTGTATATATTTTAAACAAAAAATAATTTGAAAAGATATAAAGAATCTTATTAGGTAAGATAAAATGTAGGTACAGTAAAATAATCTACATGTTTGTAGCACTTTGCATCCAAATTATTGAGAGAGAAACATTTGTAACAATGCTTGAAGCATTTAAGTATACATGGATGCATGTATACATTTATCGACATGCACACAATGCATAGAAGAGTGAAAAGCATCCTTGGCACCTGAGCAAGCCTGAAAGCATGATGAGACTGAAGTTGCATTTGCAGTATTAAATGAAAGAAAACAAGAGAAATAAACTAGTTAGTATGAATGCATATATGAAAGGAAAGCATTAAAATATGGATCCATGTAAAGACATATGCATGCACGGATGTGTACATGTGTCCATGTAACTTGGTATGTTAAGAAGAATCTATATATGCCTGCATCCATAAAGTTAGAAATGTTAGAAACAATTTGCAGCTTAAACAAGAACTAAAAAAACATTACTGACTGAAACAAAGCAGCAATACATTAGTGTTTGTGGAACAAGTGTATAAAGTATATCTAATAATGCATTTGGATGCATGGATACATGTAAATATTTGTCAAATCTGAATATACATTATAGCCTTCGAGGAATTGTCATATGTGCTTTTAGGAATCTGTAAGAAACAGGATTTAGAAAAGATGTTTTGAAAAGAACTCTTGAATACAACTGTATTTTAACAATGAGACTCAATTTGCATTTGCAGTATTAAATGAAAGAAAACAGGGAAAATTAACTATTTATTAGCAATGCATATATTGAAGGAATGCATAAATGTATGGATGAAGGCAAACATTTATGCATCCATCTATGTGTACATGTGTCCATGTAAGTTGGTAAGTAAACAAGAATCTATATATGCCTATGTGCACAAAGCTAGAAAATGTCAGAAACAATTTGCATTTGAAAGATATAAAAAGAACATTTATGATCGAAACAAAAGAATAATACATTATTGTTTTTTGACCAAGTGTATTAAGGATATCCAACGATGCATTTGAATGCATGGATACATGTAAATATTTATGAAGTTTGATTATACATTTTAGCCTCCAAGAAACTGTGATATGTGCTCTTGGTTATCTGCAATAAACAAGATTTAGGAAAAAAATGTTTTCAAAGGAAGTCTTGAATACAACTCTATGTTGTGATAGTTATTTTCAAAGCCCTCAGTGTTTAATTGCATAACCTTGACATTTTTTTCTTTTTTTCCTTTGGTATGGTGTGAATTTTGTTCTAATGGATGAAGGTATATTTGAGCTATAGATAGATAAAGATATGTAAGGGTGGTAAAGAAGAATGAGTGATGTAAGTGAAACAAAGAGAAGGAATTGAGAGAATGATGTGATGCAAGTAAGGTATATGAATGCCTTATGGAAAGTATTAGATATGGGAAGCAACAATATGTGAAATTGGATGTGAGAATGAATGGAATGTAAATGATATGAATTTATCGTTTTCGAGTTAAACGCTTAAAATTAAATGCAAGATATAAAAATTTGAATGAGTGAGCTGGATTGAGAGAAAAAAGGAATGCAAGACATTGGTGTGATGCAAGAGAAGCATATAAATGGATTTTGAAATGTATTTGATTTGAGAAGAAATGATGTGCACAGGTGGAAATGGAAATGAGTGGATTCGATAGGGTATGAAGTGAACTTTTGTTCCAAGAAAGGGTGGAAGAATGTCTATTTTGTTATTGGTTATGCTTTTTAAAATCATCATAGGGCTGAGTGTCTCAATACAAATACAAAAGAAAGACTGGTGTCCCATTTCTCACTCTCCTTTGGACTAAACAAAGTTCCAAGATCCTTGAGCTTCCTCAAAATGTGACAAGAGAAGAATAGATATAAAAATATAATGATATTTAAGGATGCAAGAGTCAAAAGAGAAACACCAATGAATACTAGTACCTTTACATGGGTGCATGTTTACATTTGCAGTAACAAATTTCCTTTATGATCTTATCCAGGAAGCAAAAATGTATTATTATTTTGTTTCAAGTATTGAATGCAAATAATCTTAAACATTTGTAACAATGCTTGAGGCATCTATGTATACATGCATGCATGTATACATGTATCCATGTGCACACAATGCAAAGAAGAGTGAAAAGCATACATGACATGTGAACGAGAAATTTGAATGGAAAACACTAAAATCAAGTAGAAATACAAATCTGTCAAAGCACATTGAGGCTCAAGTAGCATTTGCAGTAGTAAGCGAAAGGAAAATAGGGAAAACAAACTATATATCAGCAATGCATATATCGAAGGAATGCATAAATATATGGATCCATGTAAACATTTATGCATGCATGGATGTATAGATGTGTCCATGTAATTTGGTACACAAAGAACAATCTATAAATGCATGTGTGCATAAAGCGAGAAATGTCAGGAACAATTTGCATTTGAAACATATACAATATTGTTTTTTGAACAAGTGTATAAAGGATACCTAATGATGCATTTGAATGCATGGAAACATGTAAATATTTGTTAAATCTGATTACACATTATAGGCTTGAAGAAACTGTTATACGTGCTTTTAGGGATCTGTAATAAACAAGGTTTAGAAAAGACATTATGAAAATAACTCTTGAATACAACTGTATGTTATGAGTGTTATTTTCGAAGCCCTCAGTGTTTATTTGCATAACCTTGATATTTTCTTCATCTTTTTCTTTGTTTGGTATGGTGTGAATTTTGTTGTGATGGATGAAGGTATATTTGAGGTGTAGATAGATAAAGATATGTGAGTGTTAAAAAGAAGAATGAGTTATGCGAGTGGAACAAAGAGAGCGAATTGAGAGAATGGTGAGATGCAAATAAGGTGTATGAATAAGTTATGAAAAGTATTTGACATGGGAGGCAAGGATATGGGATGGTGGATATGAGAATGAATGGGAATGTAAATGGTATGAATTTATCGTTTGTAAGTTATATGCTTACAATTAAATGCAAGAAATGAAAATTTCAATGAGAGAGCTAGATTTAATGAAAAAAGGAACGCAACACATTGGTATGATGCAACACAAGCAAATAAATGGATTTTGAAATGTATTTGATTTGAGAAGAAAGGACGTGCAAGGGTGGAAATGGAAATGAATGGAATCAATAGGGTATGAAGTGATTATTTCTTGCAACAAGGGGTGGAAGAATGTCTAGTTTGGTATTGGTTATGCTTTTAAAAATCATCATAGGGCTGAGTCCGTCAATATAAACACAGAAAAAAGACCCATGTTGCATTTCTCACTCTCCTTCGTACTGAACAAGGTACTGAGATCCTTGAGCTTCCTCGAAATGTGACAATAGAAGAGTGGATATAAAAATATAATGATATTTATGGATAGAAGAGTCAAAACAGAAGACAAAGTGGAAGTTCTTATGCATATACTATGAAAAAAATAAATATGGAAGATCATAAAACTGAGAACATGCAAATGCTGATGCAGTGGAGAACATTAAATACATGGAGAGAGAAATACGTAGAGCTATTCACAGATATATGCATGGATGCATCAACAGACACATGTATACACAGAAAACAGAACTACATGGAGAGATGGAGATATGAACACATGTATACATGGATGTATGCATATTTGCATATAGGTACAAATGCATATGTTACATGGAAGGATGTATTCATATACACATGCAAATATGGATGAAGGCATATATGCATATATGCATGTATGGACAATATGCATAAATGTATGTCAACATATAACTTTTAATTTTTTTATATTGGAAAACTAGCACTATTCTGATAAATCAATATTGGAAAATTAGCATTTAGCTGTTTCTATTTATCAGAATAGCTTTATAAATTATTGTTGTTATTGAAAATCAGTGAAATGCGATCGCATAGATTGATTAAATAAATTTAAGCAAAGGCATAGTTTATAAAACTGGCGAGTAGAGATACGTAATCCATGAGTGCAAATTAAATGCATTGAAATATCAGGAAAATGCGAACACATGGAGAGGTCAAAATAATTGAAGCAAATGCATTAAATGGCATGTGGCTGGTGGGGAAGGTGCTAGAATTGCTTCATGGCCATGGGTGGTTAGGATACTTTGGCCATTAGGGGCCATTTGGCCAAAGACAAAGATAAATACATGGGTGCATGAGTCCATACATGCATATATACATGTATCCATGCAAAATATCGATAGATACATATATAGATGGATGTGTGTATGCAATTCATAGGTGCATGTATGCATAAGTCAATGTATACATGCACCCATAGATACAGTCATACAAATATAGACAGATGCATGCAGAGATGGCAAGATATGCATAAATCGATATATGCATGGCTGCATCTATGGATACATAGATACATAATGAAATGGAGAAAAAGACACATTTATATATGCATTTATTTTGGGAGTTTGATTCTGAATCCATATGCATACTTTGATTAAAACTAGTGGTTGAAGGTACATAATTCATTCAGACAAAATTAATGCATTGAATGGCATCTGACCAAAGGGGAGACTGTTTGGATTGCTAAGCAGTCTTTGAATATATAACAATTAAAAGAGATAAGTAAGTATAAGTATCCTTGGCGACATTCCACATTTTGACCTTTCAATCAAAGTCAATTAACAAAGTAGCAGTCAGACCTAAAGAAAGTTCAAGGACTATGCCGATAGAAAACCATATTTTGGACAATGGCTAGACAATCTGTTGAAATTGCTTTAGAAACTTTGAAGAAAATGCATTTTTGCTTCTGTTTACTTTCACTATACATCTTAAATGGAAGTCGGGTTTTGCATTGGTGCAATGTATTTGTATACTTTGATTGTAAAATCATAGTTTAGATCATTTTAAGTGTTATCCATTCAAATCTTTCCTTGAAATATGAAGTATTCATCTGAGTCTTGGAGGCAATGCACAGCTGTCCTATAAAGAGAGCTTTGGAACCAATGAGTTGTCATATATACATGGGTGCATGAGTCCATAGATGCATATATACATGTATCCATGCAAGTTATTGATAGATGCATATATACATGGATGTGTGTATGCAATTCATAGGCGCATATATACATAAATCAAGGTATACATGCACCCATAGATACAGCCATACATATATAGACAAATGCATAAAGAGATAACAAGATATATGCACAAATCGATATATGCATGATTGCACCTATGGATACATAGATACATTATGAAATGAAGAAAAAGACACATTTATATATGCATTTATTTTGAGAGTTTGATTCTGAATCCATATGCATACTTCGATTAAAACTAGTGGCTGAAAGTACACAATTCATTGATACAAAATTAATGCATTGAATTGCATCTGACTAAAGGGGAGGCTGTTTGGATTGCTAATGAGTCTTTGAATATATAACAATTAAAAGAGATAAATAAGTATAATTATCCTTGGGAACATTTCACATTTTGACTTTTCAATGAGAATGAATTAACAAAGTAGCAGTCAGACCTAAAGAAGGTTCAAGGACTATGCTGATAGAAAACCATATTTTGGACAATGGCTAGACAATCTGTTGAAATTGCTTTAAAAACTTTGAAGCAAATGCATTTTTCGTTTTGTTTACTTTCACTATACATGTTAAATGCAAGTTGGGTTTCAAATTGCTGCAATGCATTTGGATACTTTGATTATAAAATCATAGTTTCGATAATTTTTAGTGTTATCCAATTGAATCTTTCCTTGACATACCAAGGATTCATCTAAGTCTTGGAGGCAATGCACAACTGTGCTATAAAGAGAGCTTTGGAACGAATGAGCAAGTGAGCCACAATTTTTTTTTGCTCACATTGCCAATTTCACTGTGTGCTTTAAACCTCTAAAGTAAGAGAAAACTGAGGAAAGAAACTATTTATTGCCTCAAGTAACTCGTTTCTGGTTCTGGAACTGTAATTATTGTCCTCATAGGCACACATGCAAAGTATGGAACCATATAGAAAGCAAGTGAACTCTTTAATAATCCCATGAAACATAGTCTTTGTATGCATCCATGTATTCAGGTTTGCATGTATATATGTGTACATGTAATTATGTATATATGTTAGACAGTATGTATTTTTGCATAGGTGCATAAGGATGGTATGTATCTTTAGATTTTAGATTGCATAGGTAACATGTAGTTCATAGTCATCTAGTTAGAGTAATATGATCACTTTGTGCATATTGGTATTTAATTCTAGAAGTTGGTGTTTCCAAAGTTGTTTTTTTAAATTTGGAAAGTGGTATTTAGCTATTTTCTTGATTGTGTTTCAAAGTGAATGCATTAAACAAAATGTGGATTTATCATGTAATATAGATTTAAGTGACTAGAGATGCATTGTGATTACTTTGAGCATTTCATTTTTTGTTATTCTGGAGATCTGTGTGGTCACAGGAGATGTTGTTGCTATAGAGTCAAGACCTGGAACCGAGCTACTTGATACATGTATCCATAGATACATGGATGTGGACATCTATCATGGTATCCATAGATGCGTAGATACATGTATCTATGGATAGATGTATTCATAGATACATTGACACATATATGGATAGTTTCCTGTATACATTTGCACATAGAAAGACAGATACATATATGCGTGGATGCATCTATAGGTAGAAGAATACATAGAAACATAGTTGCATGGATAGATAGATAGATGCATAGCTGGATACATAAATGCTTAAATATACCTGTATGGAAATATCCATGGATTGCATATGAAGTTGCATAGATACATATATCCATGGCTGCATGTGTACATATATGCATGTATGGCAGTACACATGGATGCATGTATAAGTGTATCTCCAAGCACGATGCATGGTTGCATGTGAGGCTTGTAAAGTTTGTATTTTTTTATTACTGCAAAGCGGTCTCATAAAGAGAGGTTTGGAACAAAAATTATGTCAACATGTGTGATAATGAGAGTTTTTTCCTTGAACCTTGTTATATATTCAAAGAGTAACTAGCAATACAAACAGTGTTCCCTTTAGTCAGATGCCATTCAATGCATTGAGCTTGCATAAGTGGATTATGTAGCTTTAGCCACTAGTTTGAATCAAAGTATGAATATGGATTCAGAATCAAAAGCTCTTTCCTGTGAACCTATTTTTAATTTGCCTATGCATTTGCTCGGAATGCTTATAACCGGCAGCATTGGCCAATCACATTTTGCCATTGAACATATTACTTATTTTTTTGTACAATTTGCATTTGGAGAGCTATTTTATATATTGGAAAATTAGAATATATCTATTTTTCTATTCAACTGAGTAGCTTTATAAATCATTTTCATTTTAAAAACTCAGGAAAATGCGAACGCATAAATTGATTAAATAAATTTAAGCAAAGGCATAGTTTGAAAGTTGGTGGCTAGAGGTACGTAATCCATGAATACATATTGAATGCATTAAAATATGAGGAAAATGTGAGCGCAATGCATGAATGCAAATTAAATGCATTAAATGACATCTGGTTGGAGGTGAACATGCTAGAGTGGCTTGGTGACCATGCATGGACATGGCACTTTGGTCATTTAATATAGAGTTAAGCCACTTGCTATGCATCTTTATTACTTTGTGTGTGTTGTTTTTGTGTTCTGTAAGCCTGTGTTCTCAAAACCTAGATTCTGTAATTTCTTTGAGCTTTCTCACTATGATGAAAGCATACAAGATAAAGGAATTTTGTGAACTATTATAGTTAATGTGCTCATAGGAACATATGAAAATAATGGAAACATATAGAAGGGAAGAGAATTGTTCAAAAAAACTCGTCAAAGAAATGTGGTCCCATGGAATGCAATAAGTGTTCACAATGGACACTTTGGTTTTTGCATGTTAACTTTGCCAGATAATGCAATTTGGCATGAACAATGTTGAAGCCATCACACGAACAATAGAAATATTCAACACTGAACTCTATGCTTGTAATAATTATTGGAAAAGCTATAAATGCCATAGATGAAATAATATGAATAAAATTCTAGTTTCTGGTTTTCTTGAAATGCAATGAAAAAACTGCTATAAAGGCATAAGACAAGGTTGTGTAACATATTGCCATTCCTGTATCTAATTTCTTTGGACATGAATGCTTTACACATTTGATTGCAATAGTAACATGTCTACGAAAATGGGACAATAGAGATCATAATTCAGTAGTTTTTAGTGTGAGTATATATGTATCCTGATACATATAAGCTCGATCTGACATTTATGAAAACTACTGCTATGTACAGTGAAAGAGCTAATTAGTGTTACTATATCCCATATCCATATAACATAATAAATTGGTACAAGGCTAGAGTGGCACATCCATAAATACATGGACACATGTATACGCAGTTGCATAGAGGGATACGTAGAAGCTTAGATGAATACATGCATACATGAATATGTGCATATGTGCATATGGACATAGAGGCATATATACATGTAAATACACATATATGCAGTGAAAGCAACATATGGATTTGTGTATATAGGAGTGTACTCTATACATTAGAATGCATGATGGAAAAGTGACTATAAAGTACAATGCATAAAAGAAGGGGCGAGACTTGGTTGCATTAATAGCATAAAAAAGAAAAAATCCAGAGGAAAATAACCATTTATTGTCCTTCTTAAGTAACTGTTACTGTGGGTTCAGAGTGTGTAACCATAATAACTTCTACTTGTCAGCCTATAAACCTGGAAAACGAAGAATCAAAAAAATATTGAAAAGCTAGAAGGACAGAATGCAAAAGGGACATTTAAACTATATAGTTTGAATGCATTATGCATGTAGAGGGTTAATAATATTGAAATATATATGTCGTGACGCATATAGGAGAAACCATTAACTTTATAGGTAAACAAAAATTAGAGCTCGCATGTCCATATTCGGCAAGACGGAGGGCAAAGTCTGGCTGGCCTGCGCCCCTGACCTTAGTTTGGCGGCAAAGCTGCGTAATAGCCTGACAGTGACGCGTCACCAGCCGATGGCGAACACTGGCGATCGCGATGCCTTCGTTTATTTGACGGTCTGATCGCCCGGACAGCGATCGAATTTTGAGGCTCAGGCCAGAGCATATTGCTCATATGTTGACCGTAATAGCAGCTACAATTCAATGAGAGAATTAGATTTTGTTACAGAAATTGTTATACAGACCACTGTAGAACATTAAAAGCTTGAAACCGAAAGAAGAGGTAAAAGTTTTGTACACAGAAATACTTGTGCTCTGTCTATGTCAATGTGGCCATCTTTGATGTCAACTACAAATTGGGTACCCATTTTTCTTGCACCAACCACCAACACAACTATTGTGCCAGCTGGGTACTCATTTACAGTTGTTAGCAATTGGCTGATAGTCGTACTTGGAATGAATTTGTACTCTTGACAAAGGCGGGGGATGTTTTCAGTGGTGCTTATGTCTATTAAAATCAAAATGCAATCACAGTCACCTCTATCATAATCTGTCCTAGGTGCAACTTGGAAATCTAAGATTGAAATAGCTGACCTCGGGACTATTTTAGGCTCATGTTGATACACAAGGTTTCCACTAACATTTAACGTGATTGTCATTTCTGCTTTGTGATCTGTCAAATCAGCACATAGTATTTCCCGTGTTTTGTTGGCCTTATCCAATATTACTTTGTAGACAACAAGGACATCACCTTGGAAGGTGTCTCCAGCTCTTTTTGCATTTAGCTGTTCAATTGAAACAATCCTAGGTTTCTTGACTCTTGTCCTACAAGGAACAAGGATAATGTCAATTGAATGCTAATTTAATATTAGCAAGCTGGGCAAATGGCGGTACAATGAAGAATGAAGTACTTTACCATTGTGCTAACTCTTCCTATGCAATTTGCACCTGTTTTTCTTGTCTTTTTGATACATCTTTTGGTGTCCTGCAAAGAATTGGAACAATGTTATTTGAATATTTGTGATTTGGGTGAATGAGTATGAAGGAATAATACTATGAGCACTTTACCGTTGTGCTGATTCTTCTTGTGTGGTTTGTATTGTCTTTGAATGTCTTTTAGTTTCATCCATAGATCTCCTGCAAATAATGGATATAGCATTGGAAAAGACATTGCAATGCATAAAGGTGATATAAGGCTATAAGTTCTATAAAGTTGAATTTGTCTATTGTGCAATATGAAATTTTAGGAAAATTGGATTGTGATCAGTCCAATATGCTTCTAATATATAGATAGAGCATATATTTGTAGTCATGTTAGACCAAATGTGATCAATGACTGAGTTGCCCCTGCTGTGTTGTTGGTTCAATATAAATTGTATATTGTTCTGTTGCATATAACTGTGAAGCATTTTTTTGTTTCTGCTTTCTGAAGACATGTCGACATTAAAATTGCCTAAAATGTACAACATGTTTACTAAATTTGTGGATCCAATAATTATTTGCAATATTGTGATTACTTCATCTATGGCAGTTGCAGGTCTTGCATAAATATTACAAACATTGAGTTCATTGTTAGATAGCATTACTGTTAATGTGATGGCTTCAATATTTGAGGTTTCATGTTGTGTTGTTTTTGATAGGAGTAAATGTTTCCTAGTTAAAGTTGCTATGCCATGTATTTTATGTACAGAGAAGCTATCAAAATACTGCAGCAAGGTATTTAGCTCAAAGGGATGCATATGTGTTTCTTGGATACACAAGATATCAAATTGCATTATGCCATAGTCATTGACAATGTCTTCTGCATGTGCTTTCAAGCTACGAGTGTTCAATGTACATAGGAACATATGTGATTTGTTTTTTGAACATGTGTTTAGATTATCAAGTTGCCATTGTGCACATGTCTGAAGATGAGACATTTCTAATTGTATTTTGTCTTTAACTTTGAAGTTTTTTGTAGTTAAAGGTTGTAACAGAAATAATGATTCTACTAATTTTGTTCGTGATAGAGCTGTATAGGTTAGTCCATGTTGTCTAATGCCTGTGGGATCAAAAGCCAAGGCCTCCATTGTTAATCCTTGGGATCGATGTATGGTTTGTGCACATGCTACTTGTACTGGGAATTGTTTTCTAGTTGTAATTTTCTTGTTTATTGTTATTTTATGGATTGGCCTAGCAATGCGTTGTATAGGCACCCAGTCTTTGTCAATGGTAGTAGAATAGCAGTGTGCTAGTTTTGTGCGCTGGTGATGTCCAATTGATGGGTCATTAAATTTAATCCAGACAATATGAATATTGTTTTGTAATGTATATGCTTTAAAAATTCCATCTGAACCGTTGACGAGGCCATCTTGAACATTGTAATTGCCTGCATAAAGCTCAACAAGAATGTTTGGTTTCAAGCATATTTGTGATGGGAGTGTCGTGTGACTGTACACTCGTATTGCATTAAGGTCCTCGTGAACTTCATCTATTGCATCTAGCACAATCATTTGGGTTGGAATGATTGATAGAATTTTGTTGTTATGTGCTTGAACATCTATTCTCGTATAGAAAAGGTGCGGAAGCAATGGATCTAATGGTATAGGACAAAAGAAAATTTTGTTGATATAGTCTATGTCATGAGTTGTTTGAATGCCTACTCGTAGTCTATTAAGGATTGAAATAAATATTTCATCTTTTTGTCTCATGGTAGTCACCAATGAATAGCATTTTATGTGGTCTTTCCATAAACTATAAGGCATTAATTCGATTGGAGTAGGCCTATTTTCAAAAACTACAGAGTCAAGGACAGGTTGTGCCTGGTAAAGGTTACCACAAAATATGGTATCAAGGTTCCCAAAGTATGTTGTAGGCATTTGCATTATGTCTCGTAGTCTTCTATCAATATATCGTAGAAATGTTGAGCCAACTAATGATATCTCATCTATAAGAAGTATGCGTAATTGATCATAGTGCTTTGACATAGTGTCAAGTACTTCAGTGTTCAGTGGCAGGAATTCTGATGTATTAAAAGGTATGTGAAATGCTGAATGTAATGTGAATCCCCCTATGTTATATGCTACTTTACCTGTATATGCAGTTAATAATCCCTTGGGTTTGTCTGGATTATTGTCAACAGAATTCCTATACATGCGAATGAGAGCTTGGTAGATGGCTTTTGCTGTAAAAGTCTTTCCTGTTCCAGCTCCCCCAGTCAAAAACAAGTGCAATGGCTTTTGTGGATTTTTCATCTTTTTTATGAGAACATCCTTAACAATTGCTTGTTGTTCTTTATTTAACATTCGTCTTAACTTGTATTATTCATTGTTATCTATAATCTGTGGGTGCTTTGTAATTTCAAATCCATTGGAGTACATGGTATTTGGGTTAGAATGACCTATGTTTGGAAGGTCTGTTTGAATGTCATATAGTTCTTTCTGGGAAAGCTTTGCTTGCATTGGCAAGTCAATGAGATTTTCATCTTCAAGAGACTAAAGATCATTTATAGCTTTGTCAATGTCACCCCATGCGGAGTTTGTGTTGTGGATGAACTTTGCACTGTTTGTTTGAATGGTTTGTTCATGGTACATGTATGCATGTTCCCAAGAGTTAAAGTTTTGTTTGAGTGTATGCTCATTAATGGTAAATGGAACATAGAGAACCAATTGCTCTCTACAATGATTCTCTATATGAAAGTGTTTGTTGAAATTGATAAACCATACCACATTGGGTTTGGCCTTTGGTTCAATTGTAGCACCGTATTTGTTGTATCTTGAAACAAATTCTGCAAGACATATGTCCACGATTATTTCAGGGCATTTTAAATAGTAGTCTATAATAGATTTTGCAAGAACGTTTTCTGATTCATCTGGCTCATTGCTCAATTGTTTAACAGATTTGAGTATAAATGTGCGATCATTGTCAGATCGTGTATCAATGAATATACATTTTCCTAAACTATAATTTAACGGCAATGACAGAACAATATGTGCAGCTTATTGTGATGGCATTTGTTGCAAGTTAAGCATGGCATTTCCAAGTTTACTTACCATTCGTATTGCATCAATATTGTCTTGCTTGTGGTCTGTGCGTATTCTTTTGAATGCATATGTCATTGACTTGTTTACTTTTGCAATATATGAGCTACAGTACATAGCAGCAACATATGCATTCAGGACAAATTGTGCATCTGTATTAGCCTTCCAAAGATCTAGAATTTTCCTTGAAAAACTATTGTTCCATATTTGTGATGGTTTTCTTTATAGGAAAAGCGTAGGCCTGTTTAATGTTGAGCTCAAAGCTTCAATGTATTCATTGTCAGTTAAGTTTAACTCTTTTAAGAACATTTGAAAAGTGAATGTTTCATCATAGTTTGCTTTTTGGAGTTTTGAAAAGATGTCAGTGGCATTTGCAGTTATCGCTTTAGTCTTTTGGAGTATTGGTAAAAGTATAGTTGACTTGCATTGGTGGAAAGGAAAATCAAATTAAGCAAAGTTGTTTTCTTGATCTTGCATTCTTTTGTATGATGGTGTCGGTGTAGCAGTATCACAAAGAGTTCCAAATTTCCCGCCAGGTCGCAAAGTAATATATTTATCAACAAAAAGCTATAAGGGATGTGTGTGTTGTTATCGTAGACTAAGCATTTTTAACCCATGGCGAGGAAATGATCATGTCTATTTCGATTTTGGAACCTGCTGACTAGTTAATCAATGACATTTCCAAAGAAAGAGTCATCTGTAAGTATCAATTTTTTTATTGCATTGATTCTATGTTTATAGTAACGTGCACAAGTGATAGGATCTTTCTTGATTAGTTCAAATTTGTCAACCTGTGTTGGGTGATTAGATTCTTGACGGTTTTGTGCTGATTGGTGTAGATTGTGCAACTCTTGTAATGTTTGAATTAGTGGATCCCAATTTTGTTCAGCACTAGAGAAAGTGATGAAAAATGTCAGTGGTCCTAGTTGTCGAATCATAGCAAATACATTTTTCTTAAGTTGTTGTGAATAGTCTGGAGAGATTCTTATTCTTTTGAAATCAACATATCCAATATCTGATTTAAGAATTTTTCCTAGGTTTGGTTTGTGTTTAATGTCTTTCGCAAATAGCTTTTTCCCTTTTAACTGGCCCTTGCGGATTCTTATTGTCATTGTAGATAGTACTTGTTGTATTAGTACCTTTATAGCTTTGAAAAAAATGTTTGTTGTATGATATGTAAATTGTCTTTGTGACTGTAAGAGCTCCCAGCATACTATTTTTTGATACGTAAAGTTTTTTACAATGTCATTATCACGTGGTTTGCCAAAGAATAAAGTTGGGAAATTCATTTCTTCAGCATAGATTTCCTTAAATATTCCAATTGAATACTTGTGCTCTGCAGGTGCAATTTCAATAATCTTGTCTTCCATGTTATGGATACTTCTAGACTCAGTGAATCCATGTATCAATGTTTCTGATGGGTTTTCATTTTCCATTTCACTGTCTGATTTTGTTTCACTTGTATTTTGTGGACTATTGTCTTCGTTTTCTTCAGTGCATTGGAGAACTTCTTGCCAATCTTGGTTTATGTGGACTTCGTGCATTTTGTATAATGGTGTCCTTGTTAATTGAGTCAAAGCTTGCATGATGACATTTGGGCACACCATGCCTTTTTGAAATGCATTTTTGTATTTTAAGTGTCTTTTCAATGAAACAACAATTGTTTGTGTGTTGTTAATTGATTGTGGTAATGCTCTTTGTACAATGTTCATGTCAACAGGGACATTTATAATAGAACCTGTTAGGCCTATTTGAGACCTTTTGAACCCTAGTTCCCAAATCTGTGCAAATGCAATTCTAAGTGAGACAAGTCATTCTTCTAGATGAGTTAAATTTTGCACATAGCACAATGGTCTATTAGTTCTTATTTTCTGTGGCGTAGCATACTTTGGAATAGTGGACTGTTTCAATGCAAAGTAGCATACATGACATATGAAATCTGTGAATGGTAAGGAATCTGATTGTAGTAGCTTACAGTATAATTGTTTTTGTTTCTCTTTGAATATTCTGATGTCCTTGTTCAAACAGAGCACTTGGAAAATTGCACATGGGTATTTTGGTGTATCTTGTATTGCTGTTTTATAAATTTCTATTGGTGTCAATGTTTTTTTTTTCTTTGGACTGCTAGGTACACTTTCTTTTTGTTTTTTTTGTCTAATCAAGTTTTTCAGGTGATTAAGTCTTATTGTTGATTTATGTTTAAAATTGTTTGCTATGACAAATGGTATCAAATTTTCCTTGTTTTTAGGCAAAGCATGTGACTTGGTCAAGTAAGTATTTTTGTATTGTGGACGATTTCTGATCAACTTTTTTAGTTGGAGTAAGCTTGTTGAGCATTGGCGAGTTAGATTTTGGGCTTTGATTCTTAGAAGCGGCTCAAAATGTCCAGCCAGAGGGGTTGTATCATGGAACAATATAGAGACTGATTTTGTATATCCAGAATCATTGAAATCTAAGTACTTTTTTGATGTTGTCAATGACCAAAAGCTTATTTGTATTTTTAACCATTTGGATATCCATTGAATGCAAAACAAGTCACCCCACAATCCACATTCACTATGGGCGATGCATGGGCTTGCAGACAACCGCATCTTGCAGAAGTATGTTTCTTGATCATGTACTTTGTGCAATGTATATAGAGTACTAGGATTTAGTTCATTGTTATATGATTTAATTGCTTCTTTGTCCTTTTTTTGAAAGCAAGCCAAGAAATAATCTATAGCTCCATTGCGTAATTGAGTTGAGGTGTATTGGTTGTTAAGTACTTCGAAGCGACCTTGAAAGCAAACACTGCTAAAATTAGGCGGTAACAAAGCTAATCACAAAGGCTTCAGCTCTAAGCAAGGACATGTCACGCCATTTGAGATACTTTGTGCCAGCCACTCATGTGATGGCGGATTCTTTAAGTTACACTTTGTGTTTCAATTTCTTTTAATAATGTTCAAAATGTCTTTAAAGAACGGCGTCAAGAAGTCAGTAGAGACTCATCTGTGGCCCGAACTATTGAACCGTAGTAATTTTCTGCTGTTGTTTGGACCGCGATATTTGGTGGTATATTCAACCATTTGGATATTTAGTGAATGTGTGCAAAATAGGTCACCGCCAATCCACTTTCTGTGCAATTTGCTTGTGGCTTTGCAGATAATTGCATTATGTGGAAATATGTTTGTGGATCATGTACTTTGTGCAATGTATATAGAGTATCAGGGTCTAGTTCATAGTTGTATGATTTTATTGCTTCTTTGTCCTTGTTTTGAAGGCAATTCAAGAAGTAATCTATAGCTCCATTTCGTAGTTGAATTGATGTGTAATGATTGTTAAGCAATAGTTGTAATGAGTCAAACAAACAATCACCAACATTGTATGCAAAAGCACTCAATCTGCAAAGTCCCTCACCCTTAAGCACGTAGTCAATGTTTGATATTTGGGGGCACTTTGTTAATTCATAGGTGTCAATGTCTATCATTTTCTTTATTTCTCGTGTATCCTAATGTGTTTGAGAATAGAAAATGTTGTGTATGAATAGCATCTAACGCTATTATCTAGATTACAAAATCTATAATTGTTTACATCATCGCCTATGTGCTTTTACTCAATAGCATTCCATAGTATTAATCATGTTGTCGAGCATCTTGTAAGTTAATAATCTCTATATATGTTGGAGAATGGATCTTGAGTAGTAGCAGAAGCCTATGTAACATACCACACAACAAACAATTTAATAGAAGCACAAGGGGAAAATAGTATTAATTCTTCAACCTGGCCTTGTTATCCATTGTCCCCCAGCAGGATTGTATGTACTTATTCCTGTTACATTGACAAAGTGGATAAATGAGTACAATGCATGATGTATACTTTTAGTGCCACAAACACAAAACAATATTTTCAGGTAGCGTTGTCTACATGCAACAATTGGTTGACAAGAATCTTTTTTGCTCATATTGTCAATCTCAGTCTATGGTCTTTAAACAGCCTGTAATTGGGTTCCTTTTGTTTTGCGTATTTTAAGCGAATTGAGTTTTTCAAAGAACAAATGATTGGTAAAAAGTTATTCGGGACAAATGTTGAATTATGTAGCAGAGAATAGTTTCACAACCATTTATGTTTAGCCAAATCAAGGAAATGTAAAAGCATTGTTTGATCAAATAAGATCTATGGCTTTTTCTTTATTTATGTGAATAGCTTGAAAATTACTTATGTTTTGTACCTGAGGAAAATGCATAGTCCATTACAAAAAAAAGTGAATAAGTATGATTGATTAAATAATCAAAAAGAGATTGAAACCCGTAGGTGCAAAGGTGACAAAAGCTGCATACATGCAAAATTAAATGCAACAACAGGCGGGTGGATGAAACTGCTGAATGGTTTTGGTGACATGTAGCTGGATGCTTTGTCTATTTGTTATAGACTTAAGTCAGTTGTTACATGACCTGCCATTTTATGCAAATTTATTTTTCTATTCTATAAGTCTCGCTTTGGAGAGTTTATAGCGATTGGAGGCATTCTGTTATAGTTAAGGGGATCCGTAACCGTAAACCAGTTATGCAATAAATAGTTTCTTTCTCCTAGTTTTCTTTACTTTAGAGGCCAAAGCATGTAGTGAAATTGGCAATGTGAGCAAAAAAAATTGTTGTTAATGTCATTTTGCATGTAAGCAAGACCATGGGAAAATATTGCGTCATGTATATGAGTGACGTAGTACATCATTCATTGTACTCATGTGCCATGTCAGCTTTTGAAATTAACTTTGTAGGCTTTTATTTGCAATACAGGAAGATTAAACATACGTTAACTTACACACTGCACAACAACTTGCCACAGATATAAGCAGTCCTATGAAAAAAATTGCCTTAAATGCATATAGGTAAAAACTAGTTGACATAAAACAAAGACTTATGACTCTAAAGGCTATTTGAAACTGCAAACAGGGTTTAAAAATTGCATGCTAGCAGTTCATTCTATTCTATGGATATTGTATAGAGGAAGTATAAATTATTAACACATAAGCAAAACCTATTCTATTGCTCGAAGACAAATTACTATGGAAATTGTGGAAAATGTGTTTTCCTGTTTGTATATGTGGAAGCAGCCTTCTAAATCATTTATGTTCAAAGAAATGAGGAATACAAGATGGAAAAATGGATACATGGAAAAGAACTTTATGCAGTTATTATATTGAAGAATTTCAATTGCATTTCAAGAAAAGCAAAAAGACAATTTGGAAAATTGACCTTGCAATATGCTATCAAATGATCAAGTATACTTGTAGGAATGTACAAATTGTGATAGGCACAAGCAATTTTTCCTAGTGCAATTTGTGCGTGATTTTTTAAATACAGTTGAAAGCATTGATCCCTGTTACAACAACAATTTAGACAAATGAGTATAGTGAGTGACATATACTATGCTATTCATAAAAACAAAACAGAATTCTTATGTAGATTCATTTGAATGAGAAACAACCCAAGTAAGAACTTTTGTTTCTTAAAATGAAAATTGCATTTTATAATTTTTAAATACTTATTGCTATTTGTGTACCCTATAATATAGAACATTTTTTTGCATATGCATGCACTAGTGTAATTCTATTATTGCAATGGTGGTATAAGCTCTTTAAGAGCAATCAATGGAATATATCCCATATTTGCTTAAGCGCCTAAAAAAGTGTAAATAGGCCATGGAAACTTGTCAATACTAAGCCAAAAAATAACACAGACTTGTGCTAGCACTGTTAAATTCTGGTAAAAACAATTTCTAGCTATTGTTTAATGCCAAACTAGCTATCACTTAATAGTGAAAGCAATGTAAATATTGATTTTCTAACTAAATGGGGTCATTTCATTTCCATATGCATAAGTTTATTTTGTACCGTGTAGTGCACTTACTATTACTTAAAGCCGAAGCCACATGCAAGTAGAATCTATAACCATGGTATTGGGATACACCCATGAGAAATACAAACCAAGGCGGTATCCTCAAGGGAAGAAAGATGATGAGATACATCCAATTAATGGCTGCCACAACATCTTATTCAATGAAGATGATTTGATGGTAATGACAGCAACTGCAATCCCACAGTGTGTATAATCCTTTTCAAGACCTTTCAAGAAAATTGCATGCCAATGTTTATCAGCGGGAACAAGTTGGATCAGATTTTAATTGACTTTGTTTGATGGGTCAAATGTGCATAAGGATAGTTATAATTATTTCTTTGTTTTAATTATTATGTATATAAATACTATTCAACAGTTACCTAATTAATTAGATATGAAATGACAGAAGGAAAAAGAAAATTAATTAATTAAGATAATTTGATTCATTAATTAATAAGGTGAATTATCATGTAAAAGTACAAAAATTAGAAGTTGCGAAAAAATCCTCTTTGCTTTATGGTTTAATGACATTGAGAGAGATGAAAGAAATTGTGGAGTTTAGGCTTATATCTATAAATTGCATTTGCCTATCAGTTTGTAAAGTGCTCTCAACACATTGTCCTCATATTGTTTGTAAGGTCCTATTATGGGACATGCTAACAGAACTGTGGCTCTAAAGCTTGCACTATGGAACAGTTCTGCAGTAATTGAAGATATGCAATCTTTAGAGAGCTCATAAGCGCCAAGTTATTGTTAAGCTCTCACATTGTACATTGGACAAAAGACTATTGCTTGTCCAAGGAACTAGTCTCTGAAGAATAGCGTAGGCTGAGCACTGTGAAACCCAATGTGCTTATGGACATTAAAATAAAAGAAAACTGATGAGAGAAACTACTACGCCTGAGTAGCTTGTCCGTAAGTGTTCTTTGGAAACTATGACAAACTTTTGCCCTCACAAAGGTAAACTCTTTTCCTAGAAAAGATATCAAAACACATAGTGCGCGTATATAAGGCGCAGGCGCGGCCGTATAATCCATGTAAAGACAGATGAATGCATGTATGGACATAAACATATATGCATCCATATGATTGCATGCATAAATACATAGATGCAGCTATACACACATACATATATGCATAGATATATCTAGAGTCACATGCATACATGCATATATGCATCTACAAATGTCTACATAGATATGCACATAGGTAAATGCATATGCACATAGAGACATGCATACATACATACATCCACAGACACATTAGGCAGAAAGTGATAGTGATAGTGAACTAAAGCACTATGAAACACAGCTCCATTATGCACTTTAATGGAAAGGAACCGTGGAAAATAACAAATTATCATCTCAAGTAACTCGTTTCTAGGTCTGGACCCTGCAACTGTAACATCTCCTGCTTAGTGGCTACAAACTCTTCCTCAGAACTAGAGCTTACAAAACACAAAAAACAACACACGCAAAGTAATAGAAATGCATAGCAAGTGACTTAACTCTATATTAAATGACCAAAGTACCCTGGCCACACGTGGCTTCCAAGCCATTCCAGTGCCTTCACCTCGAGCCAGATGCCATTCAATGGATTTAATTTATATTCATGCATTACGTACGTCTACCTGCCAATTTGATAAACTATGCCTTTGCTTAATTTTAATTAATCAATTTATGCACTCACAGTTTCCTTATATTTTAATGCATTTAATCTGCATTCATGGATTATGTACCTCTAGCCACCAAATTTTAAACTATGCCTTTGCTTAAATTTATTTAATCAATTTATGCGTTCGCATTTTCCCAAATTTTTAAAATGAAAATGATTTATAAAGCTACTTGGACGAATAGAAAAATAGATAAATGCTAATTTTCCAATATATAAAATAGCTCTCCAAATTCAAACCATAAAAAAAAATAAGTAATATGTTAAATGGAAAAATGTGATTGGTCAATGCTGCCGGTTAAATGCATTCTGGGCGAATGCATAAGTATTCTTGCCTACCAGCAGGAACTAATAAAAGCATTTCAACCGAATGCATGAGTATTCTTGCCTTGAAGCTAGGAGCCAATAAAATTGTCACTATAGAAAACAGTTTATCTAAGTGAGTGCTATTAGGTTTGTTATCTTCAATTTCAAACTCCTTTGACGTTAATGCATTTTCTTTGGTGGTAGAATATGGAGATTCTTTTTTTTACTGAGAGTCCGGAACAAGATGACATATACAAATAAATTTAAGCAAAGACATAGGTTAGAAAACTGACAGCTTTTATCAATAGAAAGGGGACGTTTACAGTGACAGAGAAAAAGGTCTTGTGCTCGTTGAATGAATACCAAGAGACAAGTTACTCAAGGCAAAAAATTGCTACTTTTATTTATTTTGCTTCATTTTATCCCAGAAATACAATTTTGGTTTCACAATGCATGAGAACACATTTGTGCAAACAACTGCCAAAATTATAATTGCAATGGATGATAGTGATAGTGTAATGGATACTAATAGTCCAAACACCAAAATACACCAGCTAGTTTATTTTTAGATTCAATGGAAACAAGTATCAATTGGAAACAGATTAACCTAGTAGTCTATTTATCATAGGTTCTTGAATTCCAAATGCACAAGTGTGAGCATGGTTCTCTACAGGCTTTTGCTATGCATTTTAACTACATTGTTGTTTTGCATCGAGCCTAAAGAACCACTGCAAGTATGGTTTCCAAATAGATTTAAATCAATGAATATAAGTCAAGAAAGGTTTCCAATTACACTTAATACTTGAACCATGAAGCATCATTGCTTCAAGCTATAGCAAAAGTGCAGATAGGGACACAAAAGCAAAGTCAACAATGACATCATCAAACAAGGATTTGTTTGCTATTACTATGATCAACTATTGAACTCAATTGACTCATCAGTCAAACAACTTGATTGATCACTAACCTAACTTGTTTCAAAGCTATCTTGTTAAATTGATTAGTTAATTTCATTAATAAGTAAAAGATAGAATTGACTTAATTTGCACAAGCTAAGTGTAAGATTGACTTGTTTGTTAATTGACTTTGATTAATGGTTCAGAGACAAATGAGACAAATTAAATTGTCATGGGAAAAATGTGAGATGGACTTATTGGCTGCTACACCACATATTATATGACATTTGAGCTTTCAGGAAATAATAGCGAAAGCTATAGAATAAACAGATGGCTTCAACATAGATGAAGGGATACAATTAATATGGATAGCTATAGCCTGTTGAATATTTGTAGCATAAGAAACGGAAAGGAAGATGTTGGCAAAGATTTTGCAATTTCAGATTACAATTGCATTTGCTTGCTTGTCTATAAAGCCTTTTCAAGAAATTCCTTTTTTTTGCATATGAATGGCCATGATTGGTTTAATTGATTTGGTGTACAAAGATATTTTTTAATTAACTATAATTAACTATTCAAGAAAACTGATCTATCAATGAACTAGTTTCATTGATTAGTCAAGTAACTTGATTCACAGTTAACTTGATCAGCTATTTAGTTGATTTGCTTGAATGTTTGGAAAAATCCTTTTTCGACAAATAATTCTTTGCATAATTTGCAATCACCACACACGAAGAGCCAACATTTCTTTGAGGGATTCTGTCAAACAGTTTAAATGTTTTTTCTTGTGCTCCCATATTTGGTATGCATATTCATGATAGCATTTCAAACCATTATATCTGTCAGAAATCTATGTCTTATGATGCTTAGATGAATGTACATATGTTGTTCTAAAGCTCTTTTTCTATTAAAAGCATGCAAAATGTTTAGAAAGATTGTGTATTTGTGAATGTGAATAAGCAAGATTGATTTAACTGATTTGGAGGATAAAGATGACTGATAATTAGCTATGACTAACCCTGGAACACAATTAATTCATCAGCCAATTAGCTTGATTGATCACTGAATTAACTTGTTTGAAAGCTATCATGTTAAGCCAACTAGATAATATGCCACATACAGTATGACATTTGAGTTTCAAATAAGTCTCATGCACGCAAATTTGTTATCATGTTAAAGCCATGTAAACATTGATGTTCCAATTCCATGGGGTCATTCTATTTCCATTTGTCCAAGTTCATTTCATTCCATTATCAAGAACCAATAATTAAATGTTTAAACC
>VDFB02343591.1:0-28740 GCA_007258455.2 Sequoia sempervirens | reverse complement strand
GAGGATGTATAGTGATTATTCTACTTCCAAAGAAGTTGCTTTTAAATCTATAAAAAGAGACAATGACATAAATTCTGACTAAAAAAAATAGATAACAGTGAATCCATCCTTGTGAGAAAACCGAGAAGAGGGTCAGGTAGATATAAAGGGAAGTTTCCATTTAAATGCTTCAACTATGGGAAGATTGGGCATTATGCTACTTAATTCCCTAATAGAGACTCTGAAAGCGATGAAGAAGATAATAGGAGACAGGGTAAGAAAAAATAAAATAACTTTAAAAAGAAAAATGTTTTTAAAAAGAAGAAAAGCTCATTTTATAATGTAATAGACAGTGGGTTAGAGGGATCCATTTAAGATGGAGAAGAAACCCTATTTATGACAATCATTAGTCTAAATCAGAATCAAAATGAAAAAAATGTAGAATTGAAACCAAAACTTGATGTTGCAAATGAGTCATATGGTGAAAGTGATGAAGAGTGCTAAAAGTTAGAGGCAAAAGTTGTTGACTTGAGGAAAGAGCTTGACATGTGTGATAATAGTAACAAACTGGAAAATATTATTGGTAAAAAAAGATACCATAAAGATAAAACTAGTTTAGGGTTTATGGAAGGCCAATGTTCTCATTCCAATGTGACAAATGAAAGGTTTTTGAAACCATCAGTTGGAAAAAGGAATATTCCATTAAGAAGCAATCTGCATTTATTTGGCTATTGCTTCTATTGTAAACAATTTGGGCATAAGGAAAGTGAATGCAAATTTATGTATAAAAGGAGCTCAAGCTCTCAGAATGATAAACTCTTTTAGACACAACAAAAGAAAAACTAACTCTTTCCAAGATAAATGATAAATGTTGATAGATAAAAGTTAATTTGGAAGCCAAAGAGGGTTGATGAAAAGACATGAAATATTCTTGATCAAAAAACTCTATATGCCAAGAAGAAAGAGTTGTGGGTTGTAGACAGTGGATGCTCTCACCACATAGTAGGGGATAAAAGCAATGTTATCAAATTTGAATATTGTGATGGTGGTTTAGTGTGGTTTGGAAATGATGATTGTATTTAGATCATAGGAAAAGGTATTGTGTCTTTGGATGATAACATATCTTTGCATGAGGTGTACTATGCAGAGGGTCTTAGGCATAATATCTTAAGTGTGACTTAGATTTGTGATCAAGTTTTTTATATTCTTTTTGATGCTCTTGGATGTGATATTACAAATAAAATAGGTGAAGTTATTGCAACAGATTTGAGGACCAAAGGAAAAAAATTTAATCTGTAGGAAACCAAATGCATGAGTATGGTTGATCAGTTGAGGGAGAGATCGGATGATCTTCCCCCTATTTCTCTTCACTAAATCCTTTTATGTGTGTTTTCAGGGGGAGCTTCAAGTGTCATTTTACATCCCTATTTTTTGTTGATTACATTGTGTTTATGGTGATATCTTTGTAGTACAGTGGTTTTACAAGTGTATGCTTTAATCATGCTTAAATTTGTTGTCTTGATGGCTGAAATTGCTACCTTGATGATGGAATTGGATTGCTTTAACAAGTTGTGGTAATTGGTTTCAGATTGGTGATATGGGCTCATTCTGCCCTTATTTACTTGACTGTGCATGAACATGTTTTTTGATAGGGACAGGGTTGGATTGAGACAATCACAATCTCAATGCTCCGAGTCCTTACCTTGAGAACTCCTAAGGTGTCACTTCATCCACCATTCAACCTATAGGTCTTCTGCTAGTTTAGGTACCTCTGGTTCATTTCCAACCTTGCTATCATCTCTAATTTTCTGCTACCAATCTGTTCTTGGTGCTTTTCCTCACTTACTCCATCTAGCCCTTAATCCTTTTAAAGACTAGTCAAACCTCCAATGCCTCCTAACTTGCTTGTAGGGGTGTTCTTAGGCTTCTATGATTTCAAAAACCATCAAGGAAGGGTTCTTATTTAACCTCCATGTTTTGATCCTCCATCGCTATCACAAAACCCTAGTCTAGGGTTTGGGAAGGGCTACTAGGATTAGGCCTCCTCAAACAAGAAAAATGCTTAATAATCCTCCCTGCTCAATGAACACCATAACCTCAAAGAAAGAACCCTGGCTCAATTTTGGAGCACTTCAATATTTTAGTGGTTTCAGCCCTTCTCAGGCCGTACACAGGGTTATTCCTAATTTTGAGAATTTTAGGGCCTTTTAAGCCTCTTCTTGGATACAAAGAGGACTATCTTCTTCCTTCAGCCACCAGGTGAATTAGTGATGATTCTTGCCTCTTTTTAGACCTATGTAAGGTCCCCTAAAACCTTTACACACCCTGGGTTTCCAATGGTTAGTCACCCCTACAACGTTGGAAGCAATTTTGCAAAGTCTTTCCTAATCAGGCATAGTCTGCTCGCCTAGGAATAGACTTTTGGCATGCTATAAGAACTCCTACTAATTCCTACTGTTAGCATATATACAATAAAGGAGCTTAGCCCTATTCCCAATGTTCCCATACTTCTTGGTAAGGTGGGAGTGCGGGCTAAAGCTCCATCTTTATTCCATTTTCCAGTCAAAACAAGTATGGTAAAACACAAAAATTACAAGAAAGAAAAAAAATGATATAACAACTATCTAATGGTGAAAAATAGAACTTATAGAGGCTTAAATACATGCTAAAAGAATCCACAAAATGCCTCATTTAATTCATTCAATAGCTGCTACAGAAAACAAGAACAGAAAACAAAATTTCCACGCCAAAATCACTGTTTCTTTTATTGTTCTCTTGAAACTGCCAACATTCAAAACTTCCAACCCCTTGAAAAGGTGAAGATATCTCTTTTACAATGCATTGGAAATGGTTAGGTTTTCAATTTTTTCCTAAGAACGGCCAAAAGCTTGCCTTTGTAAAACACAGTGTGTTTTCCAATTTTTGACAAAAGCTTAGGAAACAACCACAAAAAGGATTCCAACCTTATTCAACTTTTAACCTAAGAACCAAAAGGTCCTCAAACACAATCTAAATGGTGTTAAAGACCTTACACAACAAAATGAAAATATTTTTAAAACAAGACTTCAAAATATGCTTGCACCTTAGCACCTTGGCAGGTGCTCCTGCACCATTCTCCCCCTCTCAGCACAAAGATCAAGGAACTTGAGGTGATATTAGTGATAGATCAATGCCTAGCTTCTTAAAATCAGCTTCCTCAACCCAGGTGGCCTCTGATTCATGTTTGTTCCTCCACTTGACAAGGTGCTCCATGTATGCCTTGTGTCTTGTAGCTTTCTTCACCCTGGACTCCAAGACCTTCTCTTCCTGAGGTTTCTCTTGATTTGGAAGGGGTATATTACTGATATCCTGAAAGATTTCTTGACTATTCTGAACTTCATCACTGACTGTTCCCTTATACCTGATCAAATCAACAACATTAAAGACTGGAGATACGCCCAAATCTGATGGGAGTTCTACCTTGTATGCATTCTTCCCATACTTGGCTAACACCTTGCATGGTCCTACTCTTTTCATCTGCATTTTGGTTGACATGCCCTTCTGCAACCTTGATTTGTTAAGATGAACCATAACAGTCACCTACTTGAAACTGCACATCCTTCCTTGATAAGTCAACTTTATCTTTCAATTTTTGTGTTGTTGTGATTGTCTTCTTAACCTGCTCATGAATCTCCTTCATGGTCTAAGTGAAGTCTTCTACATGTCCACTCCTATTCTCCATTGTTCCAAGGTCTCTAAGTTCACAAACTCCTCTTGGGTGCATCCCATACACAACTTCAAATGGACTTTTTCCTGTAGTTATGTTTACACTGTCATTATAAGCATACTCAGCTTGAGAAATCACCACATCCCATGTTTGTCCATATTCTTTAGTCAAGCACCTCAATAGGTTACCTAACACTCTGTTAACCACCTCTATTTGACCATCGGTTTGAGGATGGTAAGCTTATCCAAAAGACAGATTTGTTCCCAATCTGCTCCATAGTGTTTTCCAAAAATGGCTCATGAACTTCACATCCCTATCTGATACAATGCTCAATGGAAATCCATGGATTCTTACAACTTCCCTGAAGAAAAGATGGGCTATGTAACTTGCATCATGGGTGATTTTGCAAGGAATGAAGTGACTCATCTTGCTGAATCTGTCCACAACTACATAAATACTGTCAAACCCTATCTTAGTCTTGGGGAGTCCTACCACAAAATCCATACTAACACACTCCCATGGTCTATTGGGAATGGGAAAAGGTTGATACAAACCTGCATTGCTGGCTCCCCCTTTGGCTTTCATGCAAACAACACACTGATCCACATATTTCCTAACATCTCTTGCCAACTTAGGCCAGTAATAGAACCTTTGTACCAGCTCTAAAGTTTTATTTATTCCAAAATTCCCACTAAGACTGCCATTGTGTTTCTCTTGGATCAGATTTTCCCTCATTGATCCTCTTGGGACACATAACAGATTGCCCTTAAATAACAATCCATTTTGTAGTGTATACTCAGCATATTGACTATGAAAGTGATTTTCAAAATCTAAACATACCTTGTAGGCTTCTGAGAAATCTTCATCCTCACCATAGAGATCTTTGAAACTCTCTAATCCAATGCTTTTCAGCTGTATCTCTTGGATTGTCAACATTCTCTTGCTTAATGCATCTGCCACCTTATTCATTTGTCCCTTCTTATGCTTGATGGTAAAAGTGAAAGCTTGGATGTATTCCATCCATTTCAAGTGTCTATTGCTTAAATTCTCTTGGGTGTTGATGTAACTGAGTGCCTGGTTATCTGTGAAGACCACAAACTCTCTGGGCAATAAATAATGCCTCCACTCCCTAAGGGACTGCACTAAAGCATAAAGTTCTAGATCATAGGTGGATTATTTTTGTTTGGCTTCATTGAGCTTTTCACTAAAGAAGGCTACAGGCCTACCTTCTTGACTGAGTACTCCTCCTACTGTTACTCCACTTGCATCACACTCAGCTGTAAACAACTTATCAAAACTAGGCAATAGCAAAATTGGTTGAGTTGCCACTTCTTGTTTTAGTTTTTCAAACCCTCTATCAACCTCGAGTCCATTTAAACTTTGTTTTTAAACCACCTTTAATAGTATCTAGCACTGGTGCACATATACCACTAAAATTCCTAATGAATTTTCTATAAAACTAAGCTAAACCATGAAAACTCCTTACCTCTGTTGTTGTGGTTGGTGTAGGCTAGTTTAGGATGGCTTCCACCTTGCTTGGATCCATCTCCAATGTTCCTTGGGATACTACAAAGCCTAGATACACAAGTTCTTGTTTGAAGAACTCACACTTCTCAAGGTTGATTGCCAACTGTTCTTCTTGCAGCCTTTTTAGAACCATCTCCACATGCTTCAAATGTTCTTCTGTTGTCTTACTGAAAATCAGTATGTCATCCAAGTAGACTACCACAAAAATCCCTATGAAATCCTTAAGCACCTCATTCATTAGTCTCATGAACGTGCTAGGGGCATTTGAGAGGCCAAATGGCATCACTTTCCACTCATACAAATCATCATTTGTCTTAAAAGTTGTCTTCCACTCATCACCCTCCTTAATTCTGATTTGATGATACCCACTCTTAAGATCCAGCTTGGTGTAATACTGTGCTCCTCAAAGACAATCCATCAGGTCTTCAATTCTAGGTATTGGGAATCTATACCTAATGGTGATTCTATTGATTGCTCTAGAATCAGTACAAAGTCTCCACTTACCTCCTTTCTTTGTTGCTAAAACAACTGGGACTGCACAAGGGCTGATGCTCTTTTGAATTAGACCTTGATTCAACAATTCTTCCACTTGCCTAGCCACCTCTTGGTTTGCTCAGGTGTAAGCTTGTATGCTGCTTTGTTAGGCAATGAGGCTCCAGGTATGAATTCAATTTGATGACTTATTGCTCTCTTGGGTGGTAGAGTTGCAGGTGTTCCATCACTCACTATGCGCTTGTATTTATCAAGTAATCTTTGGACTGCTTCTGGTAAGACTATCCTTTCAGCCTTTTCTTCCCCTTTGGATTGCATTAGAACCACATAACCTTCACCTCCTTGATGTAGATTGCTGAGAAACTCTTTACCACTGCTCAACATGATGTTTGGAACCTTGGAATGTCCTTCATCATCCTCAGTCAATGACTGCAGCTTAAAGTTTCTTCCATCCTTCTTGAATTCAATGGTGTTCTCCTTCCCATGATATATAGCACCTCTATCATATTGCCATGGCTTTCCAAGCAGAAGATGGCATGCATCCATGGGTAGTACATCACAAATCAGCTTGTCTTTGTAGCCTCCAATTGAGAATTCCACTGTAACCTGCTCATTCACTAGAACACTCTGCCCTTTATTCAGCCATGTGACCTTGTAGGGATTGGTATGAGGTACCTTCTGCAATTTTAACTTAGTTACTACCTCCTCAGAGATGATATTATCTGTAGAACTAGAATCTACAATGACCTTGCATACCTTTCCCAATATCTTGCACCTTGCTCTAAACAAAACTCTCCTTTGCTTGGGTTCTTCCTTGACCGGTTGTCTGATCAGCACTCTATTAAACATCAGATTTTCACCTACTTCTGAGTCTATATGACTGATCTCAGGTGATTTGACACTCATGGTGTCCTCTTGTGCATAGGCCACTCTTTTCTCATTGCTAGAAGAAGAAGCTTTCTCCGGGCATCTATAAGCTGGATGACCTAGCTGATTGCAGTGATAACATTTCATGGTGGCAAAGTAAGAGTTACTTCTACCTACTCCTCTTCCTCTATTTGAACCACCTTGAGGTCCTCTTCCTCTATTAAATCCTCCTCTTGATGATGTTTCACCTCCATGCTCAGTAAGCTTGGATTCTCCTTGGTTTCTTTGATCATTACCTCTTCCCTGGTAACCTCCACGCTGTCCTCTTTGATCTCTGCCTTTGCCTCTGCCCTTAGAGGACTATTCATGCTTCCTTTTATTCCTCTCTTCAATCTTTATAGCCAGCTGATAACATTGATGGACTATCTTGGGGCTGAGTAAAGCCATCTCTTCCTGTATGTTCCACTTCAAGCCATTAAGGTACCTAGCCACTTTTAGGCTCTCATCTTCTACCACATTTGATCTCAAGCAAAGCTTTTGAAACTCTTCAGTATAGGTGTTGACATCTTGATCTTTCTGCCTTAAACTCTGCCTCTTCTTGTGAAGTTGGATCTCATAATCATCTGGAATATATGCTTCCTTCACCTTAGCAACCATTCCTTTCTAGGTTGATATGGGCTGCTTGCCTTCTTTCTCCCTTTCAGTCTGAACAAATTTCCACCATGTCAAAGCTGATCCTCTCAACCTTGATTTTGCAACCTTCACTTTATGTGCTTCAGTGACTCCATCACATTCAAAGTGGTTCTCCATGCCATTTATCCAATCCATGACCAGATCAAGATCCATCTTTCCATGGAATAGTGGTATGCCCTCAAGTCCTTGTCCACTCAGGGCTTTCAATGCCTTCAAGAAAGGCTCCTCCTCCAGAATAGGGTTAAGTTCAGGGACTTTGTCTTCCTCTGCAACCTCTTCTTCTTTTGGCACTTTACCTTCTAACCTTGCATTGTTCAATGCCTTCTCCAATTGCTCTATTCTTTCTTTCAAGGACTTGTTGTCCTCTTCTTGTTCTTCAACCATCTTGGCTAACTGTGCATTTGTCACCATGGCGGGGGTTTCACTTGACTCAACTTCTGACATATAAGCTACTTTCCCAAATCTTTCACGGCTCTGATACCAATCTGATAGGGACAGGGTTGGATGGAGACAATCACAATCTCAATGCTCTGAGTCCCTACCTTGAGAACTCCTAATGTGTCACTTCATCCACCATTCAACCTGTAGGTCTTCTGCTAGTTTAGGTACCCCTAGTTCATTTCCAACCCTGCTATCATCTCTAATTTGCTGCTACCAATTTGTTCTTGGTGCTTTTCCTCACTTACTCCATCTAGCCCTTAATCCTTTTAAAGACTAGTCAAACCTCCAATGCCTCCTAACTTGCTTGCAGGGGTGTTTTTAGGCTTGTATGATTTCAAAAACCATCAAGGAATGGTTCTTATTTAACCTCCATGTTTTGATCCTCCATCGCTATCACAAAACCCTAGTCTAGGGTTTGGGAAGGACTACTAGGATTAGGCCTCCTCAAACAAGAAAAATGGTTAATACTCCTCCCTACTCAATGAACACCATAACCTCAAAGAAAGAACCCTGGCTCAATTTTGGAGCACTTCAATATTTTAGTGGTTTCAGCCCTTCTCAGGCCATACACAGGGTTATTCCTGATTTTGAGAATTTTAGGGATTTTAAGCCTCTTATTGGATACAAAGAGGATTGTCTTCTTCCTTCAGCTACCAGGTGAATTGGTGATGATTCCTACCTATTTTCAGACCTATGTAAGGTCCCCTACAACCTTTACACACCCTGGGTTTCCAATGGTTAGTCACCCCTGCAACGTTGGAAGCAATTTTGCACAGTCTTTCCTAACCGGGCATAGTCTGCTCGCCTAGGAATAGACTTTTGGCATGCTATAAGAAATCCTACTGATTCCTACTGTTAGCATATATACAATAAAGGAGCTTAGCCCCATTACCAATGTTCCCATACTTCTTGGTAAGGTGGGAGTGCGGACTAAAGCTCCATCTTTATTCCATTTGCCAGTCAAAACAGCAAGTATGGTAAAACACAGAAATTACAAGAAAGAAAAAAATTATATAACAACTATCTAATGGTGCAAAATAGAACTTCCAAAGGATTCAATACGTGCTGAAAGAATCCACAAAATTCCTCATTTAATTCATTCAATAGCTGCTACAGAAAACAAGAACATAAAACAAAATTTCCACGCCAAAATCACTGTTTCTTTTATTGTTCTCTTGAAACTACCAACATTCAAAACTTCTAACCCCTTGAAAAGGTCGAGATATCTCTTTTACAATGCATTGGAAATGGTTAGGTTTTCAATTTTTTCCTAAGAACGGCCAAAAGCTTGCCTTTGTAAAACACAGTGTGTTTTCCAATTTTTGACAAAAGCTTAGGAAACGACCACAAAAAGGATTCAAACCTTATTCAACTTTTAACCTAAGAACCAAAAGGTCCTCAAACACAATCTAAATGGTGTTAAATACCTTACACAACAAAATGAAAAGATTTTTAAAACAAGACTTCAAAATATGCTTGCACCTTGGCACCTTGGCAGGTGCTCCTGCACCATTTTTGATAGTGAATAGATGCCTTCCTTCATATAGTTTTTTTGATGTTGGTCAAGACAATGTTTTAATCAGATTACTCATGGAAGTTGCAAATGACAAGGTGGAAGGCCTTGTTTTTCAATATAGGTGCACATGCTCACAGTTTACAAACAGTGCTTGCAAACTTGGAAGTACTATGAATGGATAGTAATGGAAAATATAGTGGAAGTGCTTTATGTTTCTCATACAAAGGGTTTCTTGAGTTTCTTTATGTCAAGCATCAATAACAGTGGGGTATTATGAGAGGATATAAGTTTGGTGTCTACACTAGCAGTGAGTATTTCTATTTGCATAATATTGCAGAAACTTGATAATAGTATATGTATAATGAGTTCTCTACATACATGTTCTTTCTGCCAATTTTTGACAGTGCCTCTTGATCATAGTGACACAGTGATCATTCAGGAGTGATTGGTTGATGAAACTTAGTTTAATGTTTGATGTGACTATTTGGAAATAATAGAATTTAGTGGTTGTTTTCAGTTGGAACTTGTTGCTAAATTTATGACAAGTGTGAATGTCAGAGTTGCTTCATGAAAAAATTATTTGTATTCTTTTCATTTGATAATTCATTGGTCATTAAGAGTATATCTTTGAGTTTTGCAAATGGTCAAACTTTGTAAAGTGGTTGTGTAATAGTGAGCTATTGTGGTGCTTAAGGTTCACAAGAGAAGTGTAGATTTTGCAGTCATTATTTGTTGGAAATACTGAGAAAAAATGATGATAAAGGGGTCTTGATAACCTTGACAGTGATTATATTTTCTACTTAGTTGCAAGTCAGTAGAATGGAATGTGGAGTATTGTTTGTGAGATGTTTTTGGTGGTAATAATAGCCTATGATTTGGTTCTTTTATGTTGTGAAGTATTGATTGAAGGGGTAGTTTGCAGGTGTTATGTCAGTGTTGATATGCTAACAATACAATTTCCTTATCATTTCTATGCTATAGATAGTTTGTATTCACAGTTTCTACTTGATAATACAACAAATTTCTTGAATGAAACTCTTCCATACTAGTTAGTGGTGCAATGAATATTGGTTTACTGTCTACCATAGTATTTGGGTTTCCTTGATTTTCAAGACAAACTTTGTTTTTGATAGTTATTGAAATTCATGATAATGATGGTTGGCACCTTTTCTGTGAAGATATGCTGCATTCTTGTACATTAATGATAGACTACCAACATTCTCAATTTGTGATTGCTTGTATTATCTTGCACCATGCATTCACTTGAAAGTTGTTTTGGCAAGCAGTTTCTTCACATTGCATTCATCTTGGCAATGCTTTGGTCCATATTGCTTTGATTTGGTGATTCTGACATAACAAGTTTTGGTTCATGTTATCTACTAATGCTTTTCATGTCTTAGCAGTGGCAATGGTTTCACAAACACATCCTGGTGTGACCCTACTTGTACTTTGTTGGATGATAGTGACCTTATTTTTGATTAATGACAATGGTTTGATATGGGTTTCTCTCATTTTACATTTGAAGTTGGTACTTGATGGAATTTCATGATGATGTTCAAGTTCAAAAGCATAATCTTTGATTCTTGAGTAAGAGATTGCAAATCATGCATTATGGCTTGGATATTTTTCTTATGAAAATATTGCAGTAACATTTAGTGATCAAAGTATGCTCATCAATAGTGATACAAATTCTCTTTTTGATATGCAAATGGTCTCATTTATTAAGCACATGTTGGTGCAACAATATCCATGCTTGTTTTTTGTTATTTTTTTTACCTTTTGATCTAACAGGTGTTAGCTTTGCACTGTGACAACAACCTTATACACATCTGACCTTTGGAATTGTTTCCAAAAGGAGGAGAAGAGCATGTGATACATGGTTCATGATATTCTGATTTTGGTGCACAGGTTCATGGTGCTATTCTTTCTTTGGCAGGGTGCTTCTATAGGTGCTATTCTTTCAGGTTCTTTGGTAGGTTTGAAATCAATGCCAAAGGGGGAGTTTGTTGACCACTTTGACATTGGTTTTGGCATTGATGTCAAGTGTTTTCCTTGGCATACACAAAAGTGGCATATATTGAGATGCTCTCATTACTTTGGCATTTTAATGAAGGATATGAGGCATCTTAGCTTGGTTGACTTTGCATGAGCATTGATAATTCATTGAGGCAACAAAACTTTATGTGCTTATAGTTCTTTGGACACATTGATATATTTGTGCATCTTTGATTTGATACTTGGTACTTGTTTTTGATGTTGAGATAACATTTATTTAAGGGCTTTGGGACAATATTGTTACATGAGACTTATCTTAATCTTTGATACATTTGAAGACACAATGCATATTTGTGAAAAGGGAACTTTATCATGGTTTCATTGACTATTGCTAATGCAGTTTAAAAAGTTTCATTACATTGGACAAAGAAATGATTATAGTGAACTTGGTTAATTGGAATACTATAGCTTTGACTAACATATAGTTTTTGTGCATTGGTGATTATGACATCGACATAAAGGTTGAATTATTTGATTACTCTCATGTAAATAAATTGTGATCGAAATAATGATTGGTGGTTGTGAAAGTTTCATTGGAAAAGGTATATCAACATAGTTACATGCCCTAAATATCATCATTTTCGCAAATAAAAGGCATCATTTATTCACAACTGACTTAGGGCTTGGAAGAAGTTTGGAGAAGCTTGGTGGAAACGATGGTTTTGTAGCTGATAGTTCAAAAAATGGTTTCAAGGTTTCAAAGGCAATTAAAGTTTTCAATGTTGCTCATTTTGGTAACTCGAATCCTTACTCTTTGTGGTATTTGGTTAATCTTGAAATGGTATTGTTCATGGTCATGTTGTTTTTAGAATTTTTTAATTATGTTACCCATTGCTAGGGCACGGGGTCACAAATCTTGTGGAAGTTTTAAAGCATTGTATAAATGTTGTGTATTGCATCTTGGTGTTGACTTGGACATGGGTTATATGTTACATTTGTATGTGTCTTTTGCTTAGCATAAACACATGGTTTATTCAAAGTGTCGACCCTGTATAAACAGTAGTTTAAGTTTGGTATAAACAAAGAGACCATAGTGGCATAAGCAATTATGAAGTTTTTAGTTTTACTTAAAGACAATTGGCAGCATACGTGATCTTGTGAATGATTATAAAAATAGTGATATTTTACTGTGAAGGGTTTGATGCATATATGAGATTTATACTCTATTAAGAGTTAGGTTTATTTTTGTGTTGGAAGCTTTAATGAGCAATCTTTTATGAAAGATAGAAATCAATTTAAGTGCTAGTTGTATTTACATATAGATTCTTGTGTCTCTAGTTATAAATGAGACAAACAAGAAGTGTTATTAAGTGAAACAAAGGTGATACTTTGTATTGTTTCTTACAATATTATTTGATGAGAAATGTTGTTTTTTTCTAGTTATGTAGTTACTACCATGAAAGCCAGTGAGGCTATCATGAATTTCAATGAGGCTATAGTAACATGAAAAATCTAGTGAGGTTGTGTTTCGCAAGTGAGGCAGTTGTGTTTTACTAGTGAGGCAATTGTGTTTTCTCAGTGAGGTAGTTGTGTTTTCCAGCGAGGTATTTGTGTAGCCAGTGAGGCATAAATTGTAGCTAGTGAGGCATAAATTGTAGCTAGTGAGGCTTTTCCAGTGAGGCACAAAAAGTAGCCAGTGAGGCCCTGTAATCAATGGGAATTTATTAAGCCAGTGAGGCATTTTCCTGAGTGGTTTTTTATCCCTATGAGGGTTTTCCACTCATGAAAATACTGTGTTATGGTTTTTTTGTGTTATGCCTCTTTTGAGTTTTTCATGTGGTTTAAAATTTTGATATTGGTTGTCACAATATATTACATTATTGAAACTGATCTTTTCATGACTATAAAGAAGTTTTGTATTTTGAAAAAAAATTGAAATTGAATTTGGTTATTGAAACATTGATTCACCCCCCCTCTCAGTGTTTCCTATACTCCAATATAAAGTAGGCACCTAAGTTTGACCTATGATAGGTTGTAAGAGAATTTAAGAGTCATCTTCTATATTTAGTTAGTTATGATAGATTCTCTTATAGTTGTAAGAGTTGTCATATATGACAAATTCTATGACATTGTAAGGCATTTGTCATACCTATTAGGGGAAAATTTGGAGTAGCCAAGTATGGAGGCATGTAAGGGAGGTTAGGAATCATGTGACAAGTGTCACAGGAGTCAAATATGTGTTTGAAAAATGTGCCACATGGATTTGGACGCCCATCTCTTGTAGCTTGTTATAGAAGCTACCTTCATGCTTGTATTCTCTATATATTAGATGTCTTGGAGTGGGTTTAGTATTTTGTATTTGCAGGTATTGTTATGTTGTCAGAATTACTCTAGAATTCAACACTTGTGTATACTCCTAAAGAACTTGCATTGCAAGTGTGTTGTAATCACCATTGATTTGATAATATATTGTGCACATTTTGGAGTGTGGGGTTTTTCACCCAAAAGGGTTTTCCCCACGATACACTAGTAGATTTTGGTAAATAAATTACTAGGTGACTAAAAATTTTAGTCACAACAACTAAAAATGACTAAATTATACTCATTTTTTGCAACTCAACTATAAATGAGTAAATAAATGACAAATTTGGTTGTTGACTAAAAAATTATTTAGTCATAGAAATAAAAATGACTAAATAGTTAGTTGTCAAATCCAAAGTAGACAAAAATTTTAAAAAACAAATCGGCCAATTATTGGTGTGATGTATTCATGCATGTGATGTATTGGCACGATTATTCATGTTCATTGCACATTCATTCATCTCGCTTGACCTCGCTTCATTCGTTAGCCTGACATGAGGCATTTTGATCAATTATAGTAGCTACTTGCATGGGTGATAAGGATTCAGAGAGGACTTGGAGACTTCTGAAAAGGTGGGAAAGGGCAAGGAATTCAGAGTTTTTTGCAATGAATTTGAATTCACCGAGGCCCTCTATAGAAAAATTGGATTTGGGGATGCCCTCTATAGTGAATTTAGAGGTAATTCAAAACCCTCATTACATTAAACACAAATTCAAAAAGCTCATTACAATCTACTATTCTTAATAATCTATTGCACTTAATAATGCTCTTTTACAATCTTGTCATTTTTCTACTTCATAATGTGTTCAAGCTAAATATAATAAAATTTTGGTGTCAGTGCCAAAATAGAATTTTATCAAACAATTTTGATACATTTTCACAACAAGCGCAAACTGTCCTTGTGCAAAGTAAACATGTCCTAGATTTACCCACACATCAAGCATTTGAACAAAGATGTTTCCTGCATCACCTTCTTGTACTTGTGTAAAGATTTCCTTTGCAATATAAAATTGACCCCTTTTAGCTAGCACAATGGCTTCCCCATTTGTAGCATAAAAATTTCCTGGTCTTTGTGCGAACACTTTACAATGGTTGCCTCTTTTGCGGCATAAACATTTTCACTACAAGCACAAAATGTCCTTGTGCAAAGTAAACATGTGCTAGATTTACCCACACATCAGGCATCTGAACAAAGATGTTTCCTATAGTAGCTTCTTGTACCTATGTAAAAATTTCTTTTGCAATATCAAATTGACCCCTTTCAGCTAACACAATGGTTGCCCCATTTGCAACATAAATATTTCCTGGTCTCTGTGCCAACACTTAAGTGGCCCCTTTTATGACATTAAGATCCTCTTGAGTTATTATTATACTCCTATTTTCCAAGAGAAAAATTCCCAAGGCCCATGGGAAATGAACGATGAGAATTTGAGTTTCAATTTGGTTTCATTTCAAAAAGGGGACATTACATTGTACAAGATTTGTTTAACAACAAAATAATTTAATCCACCTATTTGGGACTGTAAAATAAAAATAGATGAGTTAATCTGATAGAAAGATAAAGCATATTACATTGAAGGATACATAAAATTTTCTAAAATAAATACTAAAATAGGTTGCCCATAAAAAACAAGAAAGAGGAAAAATGAAAAGATAACATACAAATGATTCATTTGAGGTTTTTGATAAGATCTCATTTAACTATATCAAATGGATTTGGAAGGGACAAAGCATATTTGATTGACTAAAATTTTGAGGTAGCTTATCCATCATCATTGTATGCATCATCTTCTCTTCAAATATGTTTCTACAATGCACCAAGGCTAGAAATTATTGGGGATGCACTTAAGGTGGATAAAAACTCATCAAATGATTTATGTATGCTTGGAAACATGGAATTGAAAATAGATGATTGGATTAAAGAAAAAGAAACAATTAAAGTAGCACACCAACTTGTCTTGGATGATGAAGAAAAATGAAAAGTTTATGAAGAATGAAGGATTCAGATGGAAAGGAGAAAGCAAGAGGAAGAACTTTGGTGGGTGATGTAAAAAGAGGAGCAATTTGAATGTGTGAAGGAATTATGGAAGAGTAAGTGTAAGGACAATGATGGTGTTGGTTATTCTAAGAAGAAATGAAAGAAGGAAAAGAAGAAAAAGAAGAAGGATAAGGACCACAAGGCTTATGATTCTTATATGGAGGAACCTGATGTTTCCATGAAAGATGAGACAAATAATATGAGTGATAAGGAACAAGATGATGCAGAAAATGCCCAAGATCTTCTTGTAGTTGCAAGTCTAGAAGACTCTTATGATGGCGAGACAAATTCTCTAGTTTCAAAAAAATCACGAAGGAGACATGCATACTCTAATTCTGAAGATGATGAACCATTGTAGAAATAGAGTTTGAGAGAAGATGATCCATATGATGATGATGTCTAGGCTTCTTGAGCTTTAACCAAACCTAGCTCCTATTTTCCAAGAGAAAAATCCCCAACGCCCATGGGAAATGAATGATGATTGTTGGCATTAGATGAAGATTGTTGGCATTTGAGTTTTTATTGGTTGGCATTAGATTGCCATTGATGTCAACTCAATGAATATAATGTTTGTATGCAGCTATAGGAATATGAATAGCTACAAAAACATCTCAGTTTGTAGTTACAGTTGAGTGCAGTTCAAGCGACAGGAAGTTCACTGCCTAGTGACAGGAGCTTCACAGTGACGGGTTAAACAAAGTCAAAATGACTTTTAAAAAGCCAATTACGATTTTAATATGTAGTTAGCTTTAGAGAATATTGACATGGCATACACGTGGAAAAGAATTAGTGGCATGATTATGTGTTAGTAATAACTTGGTGAAGAAGTGAAGATTTGATAGATTAACTCATGTTTATCATGCAAGGGTTTTATTCATGTGTAGATTTTTGCTGGAAGAAGCTACAGAAGATTGGATTGACTTCTGTCAGTTCTCAGATTGTTTGACAACTATAGGATAAGGTGCAACAAATTTAACTCTAAGTTGAGGTATTTTTTTAAACACAAGGTAGGGTTGTTTAAACCCTAAGTCGACACCTCACTATGGTAAGGCAGATATATCATATTTTTTTGTTTTTTAAAAATCTGATTTCCTTGCTTTTGGGCTGCATTGAAATGGTTTGAACAAAATCTGATTTTATTCCTTACTTAGCGGAAAAGATTCTGTAGCAATTGATTGAATGAAAAGATGTTTAAATCTTTCATCTAGGTTTCTATTTATTATTGATTTGATATCAGTTTTGTCTGGGAAAAGAAAACCTTCGATGCATATCAGATTTTATTATTGATTCTTTGCTTGGAGGTGAAGTTTCTTTCTATAGTAGTACGAGATGAAAAAAATTTCAAATCTTTTTTTAAAAGATACCTCTTGCAGAGTTTGGCGATGCCCTAGATAAATTTATTTATTGAAAATTAGACATTGCAATCAGATTTGTAAGCTACATATAATACTGGGCAGATTGAAGCTACAAGGATTTGATTTTGTTTTGATTAAAAAACAAAAGAAGAAGTTTTTTTTATGGCAGCTAGTCTAGAAAGAAGATGCAACATCGAATCATTCAGTTTCTCAAGAAGAATATTAAATATCTGCAGATGGAATATCAGAAGTAGAGTAAGATTTAAGTCTTAATGATCTACAGACTGCTATAGGAAGTTATCAAAAATCTGCAGTCTGATTGCTACATAAAAGCCAAAATGTTACTGTTAGAAAATTGCAAAATTATTTGATTAAACATTAGGGCTATGAATTTTATGTGTGATCTTCAGGAGTGTTATATAACAATGTTTTTATTCATTTTAAAAAGTTGTATGTGTGTGTGAGTGTTCTTCTCTAGTGTGTGTAGAGAAGAGTGGTGGGTGAAGTGATTAGATGACTATAAAAACAGAGTATGTATTTTTGAGTGAAGATTGTTCTTATTTTTTTCTGCATATGGGTGTGAAGGCATGAGTTAAGATTGAAGAGACTTAATGTGTGGGTGTAAAAGAAATCATAGAGATTGGTGTGAAGTTGAAAGAGAGCAAAAACGAGTCATTCAAGAACACTTGCAGAGTTAGTTGATGATTGAAGACCGGAGGTTGTTAGAGGACAACAAAATCAACAAAGTCTTCATAAGTTTAGGAATTTATATGAGTTGCAAAATCTCATCTGTAACATGATACAAAAATTGTAATCAAAATTTTCTTATTTGTAAACTCATTTGAGTGGGTGCTTAGATTAGGGGTAGAAGCTCCTTTGAGTTGGTGCTCATAAACTTGGGATAGGTGTTCCTTTGAGTTGGTGCTCATAAATCTGGAGTTGGTGTTTCATTGGGTTGGTGCCCATACATTGTAACAGAAGAACTTTTACATTGTGAGGCTAGATTGGAGCAGTAGCCTCCAACAACTATTCTCACCGAGGTTTTTTTCCCATCTTGGGTTTTTCCTCGTACATCTTGTGTTATGGGATGCCTTTTGTGTGATTGGTTTAATTTCCTTACCTTTGGTTCAGGTTTATGCTTTTAGAGTTTATTGTTACATTGCTTAGAAAGTTGTAAATTGCTGCTCACTAATTCAGCCCCCCCCCTCTCAGTGGTCTTTGTGTTCCTTCAATTGGTATCAGAGAGTTTGATTCCCTGTTAGAAAGCTTTCTCTAGCTTGGGTAGATTTTGGTTTGTGAACACAATGTCTACGCATGAATCTTCCTCTGTTAAGATACCTATGTTTGATGGTACCAACTATGCCTTTTTGAGTAGAAGAATGGAAACCTACTTGTCTTCTTTATGTTGTGATGTATGGCTGAGTGTCAAGAATGGTTACAATGTTCCCCAAACTCCTCCAACTGATCCTAATGCTAAAAAGGAATATGAGCATAATGCTAAGGCCAAGCATGCTATTCTTAGTGGATTGTATGATACTGAGTTTGTCAAAGTAATGCACTACAAATCTGTAAAACAAACATGGGATAAGCTACAAAAGATTTATGAAGGTGATGAGAATGTGAAGGAAGCTAAGTTGCAAAATATTAGAGCTCTTTTTGAAGTCCTGAAGATGAGAGAAGATGAAAATATTTTTGATTACTTACTAAGAGTAGATGATATTTTTAATGCTGTAAGAGGACTTGGAGAACAAATTGAAGATAATGTAATTGTCAAGAAAGTTATGAGGTCATTAACAACAAAATATGATACTAAATTTTCTACCATAGAAGAAGCTAGAGACATGAAGACTTTCTCTATGTGTGAATTATTTGGTTCATTATCAACCTATGAGATGAGGATTGTGAGTGTTGAACCCTCTAAGAGAGAAGTTGCCTTCAACTTGGTGAAGAAAGGAAAAGAAGTAGCTGCAAATGTTGATCAAGAAGATCTTGACAATGTTGAAGCAAACTTTGTCAAGAAGCTGAAGAAGGGATCAGGAAAATACAAGGACAAGTTTCTTTTTAAGTGTTTTAATTGTGGCAAGATTGGATATTTTTCTGCTAATTGTCCTTATGTGAAGAAGGAAGAAAACATTGAAGAAACTAAAAATTTCAGACCTAAGAAGTACTACAAATCCAAGAAGAAAAACTTTAAGAAAAAGAGAAGCCTTCTCACTATTGAAAGTGAAACATCAGATGATGAAACTGATTCAACTGAAGATACTAGTGAAGATGAGAAAGAGGTTAATCTCTTCATGGCTCAAGAAGTTCTAAATGAAAAGAAGAATTCAAAGATTGAAAATAATGCTCAATCTGAAAATAAAAAAATAGTTGATAGTGATGAGGAAGATGAAGTTGATGCTGAGGTTGATCTTGAAGGAGAGCTGATTTGTGCTCTTAATGAATTAGACAAGTTGAAGAAAGAGCATACCAAATTAAAGAACAATGCCTCAAAATAAAAATAATAGTTAGAAAAGAGTATTGTTACTCTAAAGACTCAGATGGAAGAAACAAAAGGAATAAGTGATGTTTTGAAGTCAAAAGTTGAGGCAAAGCAAAAAGAATGTCATGTGTTGGAACAAGAAGTTGTAACTCTGAGGAAAGAGTTAGAAGCTTGTCAAGAAGACTTAAAGTTGAGAATGAAAAATGAGAGCAACACTAATGCTCTCAATGATATACTTGGTAAGCAGAAAAAGAACAAAGATTATAGTGGTGTTGGCTATGAACATGGTGAGAGCTCAAATATGGGCAAAAAACTCAAGAAGAAAATTGTTTTCACTGCTAACACAAGTGAAAATGTTGCTGCCCCAAAGTATAGTGATGTTGCTGCCCCAAATAATAACAACCCAAGAGATGGCATTGATGTTGCAACAAGAGAAAATGTTGTTGTCTCAAAAGATAGTGTTGTTTCCCCAAAGGATAACTCTGTTGCTCTACAAGTTAATGCTGCTACCCCAAGGATGAGAGGGTCTACTGCTACTATGAATACAACTAGAAGTGTTCCTCGATATAATAATTGGTATACCCCTAAGTTTTATGGCTATTTCTTCATATGCAATGCATTTGGTCATAAGTTTATTCATTGCAAAATGGTGAATAGAGAAGCTCCAAATTTCATGAGAAAAAATCCATTTGCACCATTGAGAGATTTGGATGTAGAGTGTTACAATTGCAATAATCTTGGACATAGAAGTTCATATTGTAAAAGTTTAAATCAGTCTAGTAAAAGCTTCAACTTTCCTATGTCCAATGAGAAGATTGAATGTTATTATTGTCATAACTATGGACACACAACAAAGTTTTGTAGAGAAAGATCTACTAAACTTGAGAAGAATGTAGTTGTTGCCCCCAAGAACAAAAATGAAGAAAAAGTAGCAGCAAAGAAGAATGAAACCAAACAAGAGTGGAATGAAGTGAGTAAAGATAAAGTTCAATCAAGCATATTAGCTCAAACATTGTAGTGCCTCCTGTGTTACTATACTCCTATGATACCTTTCTCTGTGTGTGGTTGTTTCTGTTCGAATACTGTTTATGCTTGATACATTCTTGAGACTTCGATGGTGACTGTTTCATCTATTTGACTTGTGTGTTTTTTTGGATGCTCATAATACTGTTTCATTCTGTTGATGATATAATGTTGCATGGTGTTTTCCTTTATTTGATTATGTGATATTGTGTGGTTACGTAAATGTTTAATGCTTGCTTCATGATAGTAACGATGATGTGTTATTGTTGAGAGTCGGTGAGAGGGATGGTGTTGCATCACTCATCCGTGAGTGCCCTGCTACACTGCAATTCTCTCTCATGGTGTGCATGGCATTAGATACATATATGTTGTTTCAACAATCAGTTTTATGCAGGATTGCAGGTACCCAAGCCTCGATTCCATCTGCACTGTCAAGATAGGGCGAGCCTCATAAATTCCCAATGGGTATGAAGTTGAAAATGGATTTGACAAGAAAACATTCATGTCTGCGTCCGTCATGTCGTCCATCAGTACCCGTCTTGTTTGGTATCATTTTGTTTTATGTCGTTCGTTTTAAGTCATAAATTTTAATGTGTTTATTGTTTTATTTAGATGTGTATCATTGTTGCTAGTTGGTTAATTTAATTCAATAATGGTTAGTATTATAGTTGAAATTAAACATTTAAATTTAATCATTAATGTGAGTTGTGGGGAAAATGCCAAGATTTAATCAAATAAATAAATTAGTTGCAAATTTTAATGTTTAAATAAATAAATAAATGAATATTTTGTTATTTAATAGGGGTAAATTTAAATATATATATTATTCCACCTGATAAAATGTTAAAACTGTGGAAGGTTTATGTTTAATTTAATTAATTTAATTAAATTTAATAATGTGATAAATTGATCTTCGGGTAATATATCAAAATGAAGGTGAAAACCATTTGAAAAGGGTAAATTTTAAATATATATATATTTATTTATTTATTTAAAAGAATTCAATGGTTGATTCAATAAATTAAGTGTCAGGTGGTGAAAATGAAAATTGTGATTTAGCCACCTGTCAATTGTGATTTAGCAACCTATCTCATTGCATTTCAAGCACTACTGAGTTTTCCTTATTAAAAATTGGGGGACACCTATCAATTGTGATTTAGCAACCTATCTCATTGCATTTCAAGCACTATTGAGTTTTCCTTATTAAAAATTGGGGGATGGAAACAAGGATTTTTTCACGGGGAATTTTCATAAAAAAAAAAAATGGAGAAAAGAATTTGTGATAGAGTAGGTGCGAAATATTGAGGTAAGTCTCCTTGTCTTTATATATTAATTTGGTATAGAAGATGTGAGAAATGAAAGAGAACATCAATAATTTGAAGCAAAGAAATACTTCTCCCACATTCACATGAAATGGGACTCAAAAGTAGATATGATATTTCTCCTCTTACTAAAGGTAGTTATATTTTCCACTCCATTCTTAAATGCAAAATTCTTTTTTTTTACTTAAGGTTTTCATCTTCAGTTCATGAGAAAACCAAATCTGGTTTGTGAGTAAATTGTGAGAGAATATTTAATACAATGAAATAATCCTCAAAAAGTGGGTTTCAGTTTAATCTGTTTCTTGACTTCTATGTAAGGCTCAATTTTGCTTGATTGTAAAAATAGTTTTGTATGAAGGAACATTTGTTTTATTTTGTATAAGCTCCTTGATTTCATTAAAATAACATCCCTGATTCTTTGGAAACTTATTTCATCCGCAACACTTGAGAATGGAATGTTGTAGAGATTTAAATAGCCTTCCTAATTCCATCGGCAACCTATCACTGCTTCAGTAGTTAGACTTTAGAGGGCGTATGAATTTTTAAATAATGTTCTTGATACCATTGGCAACCCATCGCTGCTGCTGTGTTTAGACTGTGGAGGGTGTATAAATTTAAATAAGCTCCCTGATACCATTCACAACCTACCACAACAACAACACTTGAACATAGAAGACTGTAGCTGAAGCGCTTGAACATAATAGGAAATTTTAATGGTTTAGATAACCCCTCTTGATTCTTCTGGTATTTTATCGCAGTTGATAATAGTAGTGAAGTAGATGTAGAAAAGGGTTGGGACCCTAGCTCGGTTGGCTAAATATTCCTTGTTGCAAGAGGTCACGAGGTCTAATCTCCCCCACCCCTGTAAGAGGAACCTTAAAATCCTTTTAAAATAAGTTCTTGTTAATTAATAATATGAAATAATTTTAAATGGGTTCTTTTGTTAAATAATAATAGAAATATTAAAATGTAGAAAATTCACCATTAAGATAAATCTTTACTATAAGTACTAAGTAAGCATTAATAAATAAATATTATTATTACCAGTAGAGGATTAAATTAATGATAGTATTGATAAACTTAATACAAATCTTTTTCCCTTACAATTATATTAGGGAGAATAAATTAATTAATACTGGTATTAAGTGAATATAGTAAAGTTAATTCAAAATTTTAAGTAAAAGTCTTTTACCCTTACAAACTATATTAGGTAGAATATTGGAGTATTAAGTGAATATAGTAAAGTTAATTTGAATTTTAAATAAATAAAAAATATTTTACCCTTACAAGTAGAATATTGGAGTATTAAGTGAATATAGTAAAGTTAATTTGAATTTTGAGTAAAAATATTTTATCCTTACAAGGTAGAATAGATTAATTGTTATTGGAGTATTAAGTGAATAATATTAAAGTTAATTTGAAATTAAAGTAAAAATCTTTTACCTCGGATAGAATGAAGATGTAGTCAATTTATACTAGATAGAGGATAAGCAATGTTAGCAATTTAAAATATATTATTGCTGCGAATCCTTCTCTCCATGCAAAAGAACCGAATATGGATGAATTCATATTTATTTTTTATTTGACAAATATTTGCATAACTCTAAAGTAAATATGCAAAATATTTAACAAAACAAATATCTAAAATTAATTTTTTGAAAGCTAATTGGCTCAAAAGTTTTGAGCGATAAGGGCAATTTTCCCGGCTCCATTATCATAGTTGCGATTTTCCCGCTCCATTATCACAATTTCCAAAATAGTTCATTTTCTTTTAAGTAAATTTAATTTCACTAGTCTATTTACTTTCCCAACACTAATTCTATATATATATATTAAGATTACTAAATTGTAAAATAAATTTAACTCAACTATTTTAAACATATAATTTTTTTCACCACAAAGTACATTTTTCCACCACAAAGTTAAATTTTATCTATGGAAATATTTATTTGCATTTTTGAACTCTTCAAAAGTTTTTTTTCCCTCATTCAACACATTAATTACTTTTTCTTCATCCTAAACATTTATTTACTTGTTATATGTTAAAATATAATTTAAAAATTATTATATAATATATAAAAATATATACTATAGAATACACAACATCTACTATATAATTTAATATATTTTTAGTATATTATATTATGAAAATATTTTTAATTATTATATATTATATTAATATATTAAATTATCATGTAATATATTAATTTTAACACTATATTATAATATATATTCTATATAGCATATATAACATCTAATATATAATTTAATATATAGATAATAATTTTATAATATTATATGATAATTTTTAATATTATGATATATTATTAGTGAGGCTAAATTTGTAACTAGTGATTAATGTTGCTTATTTCAACCAATCAAAATTCATAATTTTGTTTTCATTCATTATATTTTTATTTTTGTTTTTAACTTTTATAAATTTCAAAATCATTTATCTCAAATTTAATATTTTAGTTTTCCAATTTTATAGCTTCAATGATTATAAGAAATTAAATTAAAAATTCTTTAAAAAAAACTTTTCAAAAAAATTTAAACAAATGAGAATTCATATTTATTTTTTATTTGACAAATATTTGCATAACTCTAAAGTAAATATGCAAAATATTTAACAAAACAAATATCTAAAATTAATTTTCTGAAAGCTAATTAACTCAAAAATTTTGAGCGATAAGGGCGATTTTCCGGCTCCATTATCATAGTTGTGATTTTCCCGCTCCATTATCACAATTTCCAAAATAGTTCATTTTCTTTTAAGTAAATTTAATTTCACTAGTCTATTTACTTTCCCAACACTAATTCTATATATATATTAAGATTACTAAATTGTAAAATAAATTTAACTCAACTATTTTAAACATATAATTTTTTTCACTCCAAAGTATATTTTTCCACCACAAAGTTAAATTTTATCTAATGGAAATATTTATTTGAATTTTTGAACTCTTCAAAAGTTTTTTTTCCCTCATTCAACACATTAATTACTTTTTCTTCATCCTAAACATTTATTTACTTGTTATAAGTTAAAATATAATTTAAAAATTATTATATAATATATAAAAATATATACTATAGAATACACAACATCTACTATATAATTTAATATATTTTTAGTATATTATCTTATGAAAATATTTTTAATTATTATATATTATATTAATATATTAAATTATCATGTAATATATTAATTTTAACACTATATTATAATATATATTCTATATAGCATATATAACATCTAATATATAATTTAATATATAGATAATAATTTTATAATATTATATGATAATTTTTAATATTATGATATATTATTAGTGAGGCTAAATTTGTAACTAGTGATTAATGTTGCTTATTTCAACCAATCAAAATTCATAATTTTGTTTTCATTCATTATATTTTTATTTTTATTTTTAACTTTTATAAATTTCAAAATCATTTATCTCAAATTTAATATTTTAGTTTTCCAATTTTATAGCTTCAATGATTATAAGAAATTAAATTAAAAATTCTTAAAAAAAAACTTTTCAAAAAAATTTAAACAAATGAGAATTCATATTTATTTTTTATTTGACAAATATTTGCATAACTCTAAAGTAAATATGCAAAATATTTAACAAAACAAATATCTAAAATTAATTTTCTGAAAGCTAATTAACTCAAAAATTTTGAGCGATAAGGGCGATTTTCCGGCTCCATTATCATAGTTGTGATTTTCCGCTCCATTATCACAATTTCCAAAATAGTTCATTTTCTTTTAAGTAAATTTAATTTCACTAGTCTATTTACTTTCCCAACACTAATTCTATATATATATTAAGATTACTAAATTGTAAAATAAATTTAACTCAACTATTTTAAACATATAATTTTTTTCACTCCAAAGTATATTTTTCCACCACAAAGTTAAATTTTATCTAATGGAAATATTTATTTGAATTTTTGAACTCTTCAAAAGTTTTTTTTCCCTCATTCAACACATTAATTACTTTTTCTTCATCCTAAACATTTATTTACTTGTTATAAGTTAAAATATAATTTAAAAATTATTATATAATATATAAAAATATATACTATAGAATACACAACATCTACTATATAATTTAATATATTTTTAGTATATTATCTTATGAAAATATTTTTAATTATTATATATTATATTAATATATTAAATTATCATGTAATATATTAATTTTTTTTTTATGATACGCACGAGATAGATTATATTGAAATAAAGGAGAATTACAGTCGTCTGCAACGCAGGAAAAACAGCCATCACCACCATCGAACATGTTAACCCAACTAACCCAAATCAGGATTTCCATAGACCCGTACATGCAACAACCGCTACCCAAAAAGACTTTGAGGATATAGACAAGGGGTCACATACCGACCCTCAACCAGCTTAATACAGAGATGCCAAAAGACATAAAACATAAGAAATAGCTAAAGACATTTCAGACCCAGAGCCAACCTTTACAGGAAACTGTTAACCTCCGCAAAGCAGACAAAGCCCTCCACCCAATCCATTCCCTCCGTCGGCACCAGCTGCAATTTACGTTTCAAGAATTCCACGGCCACGTCCGCAAGCTTTCTGTGGCGGGACAAAGCTGGCCCTTTGAGGTCAAGGAGGAAGGGATACACCTTGATAGCTTCCTCCGAATTCCATAGGAGGGGCAAGTCAGCCGGGTGCGGAATGCCCTTGCCTAGGAGGGCTGCCTTCAACGTATCTTCCAGACCACCGAGTAAATCCATGCGGAACAAACGCTCCATCAACTCCCGCGCCAACTTCTTCGGGGTTGCCAAATCCAAAAGCACCGCAAGGAAACACGAGGAAATATGAGCATTGTCTCTAGCAAATTCCTTTCTCAGCAGGTGTTCCTTCCCTAGAACCATCTTTACCGCAACCAACAACACAGGATCGTCCTCTAGCAAAATACGTTTCAGTCTCTGGTCTGTGATCTCCCTGAAGGCAATTTGTCTCTCCAAGGCGAACAGAGAGACCGGCGTGTCGACGCCGAAACATTCTAGACCATCCAAAGAAATATATGGTGAATTTCGATTTCTTCGACCCTTCCATAATGCCAGCTCCACCCTGCACATGAGCAAAACAAAACCAGAATACAAAAACCATGCACCGAAATGAATTTAATGGAGCCATAAATAAACCCGTGAAAGCCCGCTTGGCCTTCGCACAAGTGCCGAGAGGAAAGGACGATCATCACATCCTTGCAATGAAAGATGGCTACGGATATGATTTGAACTCCTTAAACTGTAATCACTTCAGAATAAGAGAGCCGCCACCCGGCCAAACAACAATCATGTCACCGGTTGCCATGCACTACGTGTCGCCAAATGGGAGACTTGAAAGCCAAACCAAACCTCCGTTCAGACACACATTAAATCCCCACATAAAACTGGCCGATCTCATTAAGAGACCAACATTCCCTACTATGGGATACGGATGTCCAAGAGATGACATGGAAGTGTCACCTCAGCCTCCACTCCCTCCGTCTCAAGCCAACTCACACACCCTCAGATTAGGTGTCGAAAGAGAGGCTGTGGAGGGACCCACCCATCCACCCACTGAGCGGAGCTACATGTAACATTCTTTTAAGCCTAGACCAGTAACCCCCAAATTAGATAAGAGATCAGCCTCCTTGTTACCTTCCCTTAAGGTGTGATTTAGCATAACTTGTTCAAAGCTGTCCAACAGCTCAATAGCAATTTCCAGAAATACATTTAGTTTCCAATTGTGAATCTGTCTTGATCGCAAAGCGTTAATAACTAATGTAGAATCTCCTTCAATGACCAAATTTTTGATACCTAGTTCCTTACTGAGTTTGAGACCAAGCACTAGAGCCTGAAATTCAGCTGCATTATTTGTCCCAACTGTATTATATAGATATTTAATATATATATATTCATATTTAAATGTGTATTTTTTTAAAAAAAGGAGAAGAAGTATTTAATTATAAATGAGATACTTGTAAAGGATAGATGAAATTTGTTTAGGGAAAATCACAGTATAGCAAAGAGATTACTTAATTATTGTGTGTATTAAAATAAGAATCAAATGAGTAATCAAACCTTATGTGATTGTGCAAGAACATAGTTTATTTAATTTTATTAAGTGTGCTAATGCGATGAATGATTGGATTTATGAAATCCTAATGTAGATTACCTTATATTGTTTGCAAGCCTCTTTTCATTGTTGGGCGTCCATTATTGTTGGAATTTGAGTCAGATTTTATAAGTATTCCAGATAGAACCGTCTACTATGTTTTGGGGTTGTTGTCATGTTGGTCAACCTTGTTTGCCTTGGGTAGTGCGTAATTGTGTCTAGTGTTGTACCCGGTTATGATGAATGGGCTATGTTGACTTCATGTCATGATTAGGGATTCATTATCCCTAGGTTGCACTTGAGTACCCTTTGGTTGTGGTATAGTTCCATGTGTTGTCTTAATGAAGTGGCTTACATTGAGGGCTGGCACACAAAGTGGTTCCAGGAGATCTCAATGTAAGTTAGTTAATTCAGTGAAAACTTAAACCAATTGATTAGTGTAGGTGGTACCAACATTTAAAAAGATTAATTTTGCCTCGCTCATGGACGCAAGTGCTTGTATAGACTTGGGATGAGACGAGAAGGCCTGGAATGGCAAGATCGTTATCTGGTCCCTTCGAAAGATAACTGATTCCGCATTGGTTTGCATGTGGGGCCGGGAGTCGTTAGAGGTTACCAGGATATCCCGAGATGGGAGCCGGGACCTAGGAAGACTTGCCAGGATATCCCAGGCGACATTGTGATGACACTTCTCCTAAGTCAACAATATGTTTGTATTCGTGATGTGATCATTTACTTAAAATCTGGAAGCATTGTAACCTTTGTGTCATGTGATGTTATGTTCGTATCTTTTCAGTTGAGTCATG
>VDFB02343590.1:141089-152681 GCA_007258455.2 Sequoia sempervirens | reverse complement strand
ATCAACAAAACAGTTTTCATTTTCATTTTCATTTTCATCAACAAGACGGTTTTCATTTTCATTTTCATCTTCATTTTCATTAACAAAGCGGTTCTCATTTTCATTTTCATCAACAAAACGGTTTTCATTTTCATTTTCATTTTCATCAAAAATATAGGTTTTGTTTTCATTTTCAAGAAAATGATCATTTTGATTTTCATTTGCAACAAAAGATTTTTCTTTTTTGTTTTCAACAAGTTCTATAAAAGTTTCATCTCTCTGAATATAGTCAATGTCAACATCATTATATCCAGCATCTCGTAAAACTTCTACATACAAATTTACCATTTCACTAACATGTGGATTTGAAGACATACCTGGGTTTGTGCATATTGAAACATTCTTCTTAACATTCAAAGAGGGATTTGAAGACATAGTAGGACTTGTTTGAATAATCATATTCTTCTCCAAATTGACTCCTTGCAAATTAGCTTCATCTACAACTATGGTATCTTTAATTTTTTCAACTTCAATAGTTGTTGAATTGGTTGCTCCACCATCGTTCATTGATTTCAATCTCATTCTTCTTTCTCTTTGTCTTTGTCTCTCTTTTTCTCTATTTGCTTCAACTTCTTGAGGAGTCAATGTCTTTCTTCTCTTATTACGAAGTTTATCTCCCATAATTATAAAATTCTCAAGCACAAATGAATGTTAATAGTGAAATACTTCAAAATATTCAATCCAATTGGAAGTTGAATACCTATTACAACAAAATTCTTCCTCTTGTGTTCCTCAAAATAAGTAGAAAACTACCACAATTCCACTTTAAAAATTGTTTTCTTCATGCTTCCTTTGAAAAATTCAATCCATTTTTCAAATTGAAACCTTTTGTTCCTCCAAACAAGTACAAAACTAACACAATTCCACTTCAAAAATGGTGTGAATGATGCTCCCTTTGATAAAATCAACCAAAAATCAAATTCACCACTGTAAATACAATAGCTTATGAAAATAATTCATTTTTTAGTGCTCTCAAGGCATTACATATGAGGTTGCAAAGTTGCAGATTTGTGATAATTTTACCTGATGTTTTCATCAAATAAATAGGATCTGTTTATAAGCGAGGTCAAACATTCAACAAGCGGGATCCCGATTATAAAAGCGGGATCGGTTAATCAATAGCGGGATCACGCTCTATAATCGAGATCTCGTTCTTGACATTGTTGAATGTGAGCGTTTAATATAGACGGGATCCGTTTATGAAATCTAGGATCCCGTTCCATTTACAATGAATTGAATCTTTGTTGAATTAAGGAGCGAGATCGATTATAACATGGGATCGGATTTATTAACCAGCGGGTTCGTTTCATCGGGATCCCATTTTTTAAAATTTGAATTTGTTTTGCATAAATTGGGTGGGTTTTTGCCAGATTTTTGTTGGAAAAATCATTGGAAGTCGAACCTAGGCCTTCAACTTTGGTTTGACACGAGTTGAAGGCCCTAACAATGTCGAGAAAAATGCGACTTTTGGGCATATGGTGGCCTTTGACCTTTTCTTGAAATTTTTACGATGAAATTAAAACCCATTTTAGATGAAACAATGCAGATTCTAAATATGTAATTTGTTTTGCAATTGAATTATTTTTTCTATTTTCAATTAATTTCCTAATAAAATTGGTCCGTAAACTTTAAATGTCGAGTTTTTACTATTTTAATAGCTTTTGATCAACATAACATTTTGATAAACGGATTGCGCACAAGAGTGAAACTTAGGACAATTCTTTTCAATTTGAAAAAAAATCAGAAAATGATAAGTTTAGGTCATCTTATGCATGTCATACATGACGATTTTTCAAAATGACAAATCTGCCTAATAACAAATTAACAAAAAAAAAAAATTCAATAAAAAATTACAAAAAAATATCAAGAGCAAGCTTTAGTGAGTCATAAAATGTTTCCCAAAATGATTTAGAAAAATACGATAATTTAAGTCAAAATATGGATGTCGTACACGTGCATGGTATGGTAAAAAAAAATGACTTTAAACAGTGATTTTTAGAAATGCCTATTAAAACTCAATTTGTACAATCTGGGTATTGAAATAAATTACATATTTGGAAACTAGACTCCGAGCACTACATTTTATGATTAGTGACTTTTTTAAAAAATTCATCTCTAAATGCTTCAAATTTTAAGGTCAAATGTGTCAAATACTGAAAATTAGGGAAAACACTTCCACTTTTTGGCCAAAAAGTGGACTCAACTTCTTGCACACACCCAGATATAATTTCATCATTTTCTTTTTTTTCATTGTTTTAACCCTAATATTATTGATCTCATCAATGGTGTATCCAGCTTCATCTAAACAAGCAATATCAATATTATGAAAAATTGGGTTTGAACACATACCTGGATAGATTGTTTGAATAGGTACATTTTCCATATCATTGGGAGGTGGATTTGAAGAAACACCTGAAGTTGTTTGCATATCATTCAAAGTTGAAGTTGTAGGCACAGTTGGGTTTGTCTCCGTAATTGCATTTTCTTCCATATTCACCATCTCCACATTTGCATCATCTACATTCATTTCATCATTCATGGCTTCCTCTTCAAAATTATTAGAACTAGATGCTTCCAAATCTTTCATTTGACGAATAATTTATCTTTCCCTTTGTCTTTTTTCCTCCTTATTTTTATTTGCTTGAATTTCTTCAGGTGTCATTAACTTTCTACATCTTTTTTTTGTCTTTGCTTATCACCCATTGTTACCAAACCCTCTTTGATGACAAAAACAATAATTCAAGAAACTTATTTTCAAATTTCCACCTCCTTCGAATATTCAAATTAAACTATGTACTATGAAGATCATTTTTTCTATAAACTCTGAAGTACAAAAACATCATGAGTACATCCAAAAATTCACTTTTTCCAAATCTTCTTGTAAAAAGTTCTTGCACTTGATTCCACTTCAGAAAATTCAACTTGCACTTTGTCTTTTCCAACAATTTGAATAGAATATGCCCTGCACAAGACAAATTTGCAATAAAAAACATAGAAAATGACACTTTCAGACCGTACTACAGAAAATGATTGTTGCAGGAAAATTGTGTTTTACCAGTATTTTCCAAATTAGGGAAAAATGACTATATTAGAAACATGTACGCGTTTTAAAAACGCGTACGCGTTATGTTCAAGAAATGCATACGCATTTCACAATGCGTACACGTTATGTTCAAGATACGCATACGCATTTCAGAACGCATACGCGTTCCGTTTTCCCAACGAGTTAATAGGTAACGCATATGTGTTATGAAACGTGTACACGTTTCATTTAAATAATGTGTACGCATTTCTATAACACGTACGCGTTATTTAAAAAATATATTTCCACACCACATCCAGCATTGGTTTTAGGCTTGGGAAAGGCTTGGCAATCTGAGTCTAAGCCTTTGACTTGCAACTTAAAAACTAAGGCAGATTGAAGAAGAATGTCCAACTTTGACAACATAGCTGATGGACTTTTTTTCTAAATGAATCTATAAAATTAAAATCCATTAGAGAATACAATGTCTACTTTCTAAATATATAACTTTTGTTAAGATTGGATTATTTTTTCTATTTTTTAATTAATTTCTAAATAAACTAGTCCTTAAACTTGAAATATCAGGTTTTTTTGGTTTTTTAATAACTTTTTATTGGTTAAGTTTCTTGTAAAAAAAATTATATGGCATCAAACTTCAGACAATTATCTACACAATGAAAAAAAAAGAGTCAAAAAATGTTTTGTTTAGGTCCAATTATGTTGTCCGTACACGTTCATTTAAAAAAATCAATTAAGGCCAATAAAAATTTAATAAAAAAAATATTCAACCAAAAATTACAAAAAAAATTCACATCAAATTTCATGTTGTTAGCTCTCTTTTTCCAAAAGGAATTAGCAAAATAATTTTATTTGGGTCAAAAAGTGTTGTTCGTACACCTGCTTGGTATGGTAAAAAAATATAGACTTTTAAAAATTGGTTTTTATAGATCCTTATCAAAATTTAATTTATATAATATAGGTATTTTAATAATTTACATATTTGGAAACTAGATTCAAAATTATAGATTTCATATTACTGACTTTTTTTAAAATTCATTATGTAAGTGCCTCAATGTTTTAGTCCAAGTGTGACAAATTCTGAAAAATAGTAAAAATATTTCCACTTTTTGAACTTTTTGTGTACCCAACTTCTTGCATCAGCCCCCCAACCCTTCCCACAAATGAGAGATGATTTGATAAATTATTATGTAAGATAGTTATAATTGATTATTTTTATTTGTGATAAAATTCATTATACTAATTTCTATCCTACAAACAATTCAATTAATAAACTATAAATGTATATATTTTGTATCATCACAACTACCAATATATAATTAAATATAAGAGTCCAATTGCTAGAAGAAAGGGGCCAATAATTGGGTGCTTGGTCATATTGGTATAGTACTTATGATTATAGGATTTAGCCTTGCAATATATTTATACTATATATTGTTAATCAATCAATCCATGTGTAAAGAAACAAATGACAAAATTTTGGAAAAGATGGACCCTTACATGAATACTGATAACTTATAAACACCATATAAAACAATCATAAATACATTCATAAACAAGAGAAATAAATAATTTTTTCTTCATATAAAATATCACAACTATCCAAAATAAGTGTCATTTATAAAATAAGTTGCTCATCTAAACAAGTATTGATGTTGCGTGAAAACATACTATTCTAATGTGTACAACTATTGGGATAACACTGCATATGGATTGGAGTATTTCATATTACATATTTGTCCTATCACAAATATAAAAGGTGAGCACAAAAAGTGTATTTTATGATGAAATGTGAAGGGTTGTCAAAAAAAATTATGATCATTTAAAGTTGATTATAAGTTGTATTTTAAATAGTAATGTGTTGTTTTCATAACAAATAGCTAATATTTTTGTGTTCAAATAATGAGTCATTTATTTTGGATGTAAAGGTTATAGATACCAAGATTTATGGTTACCAAAAGGTATTGAGGTCATTTAGGTTGCATATAAGTTACATTTTAAATAAGAATATGATATTATTTTAATAAGAAGTGATATATTTTTCTACAACTACTGGGGATTACATGATTAAGTTTTGGATGAATCTTTAAAAATTTATTTTAAGAACTCTTCTAACTAGACATGCTAATGTGGCAAATTTTGTGATGAGTCATACCTCTAAACCTTAGTTGTAGATAAATAAGAGGCTATTTACACTTCTTAAAAATGAAAGTCCTATGAAATTCCAAGTAACTACTAAATGCTTGTAAAATTAACTGATATGACCATTAACACTTAAACTTTATAACATCAAATGTTATAACCATTAATAATAAAATATCCTAACAAAATTGTTAGTTTCAAGATTTGACCATGTAAACAATTTGTTCATTAACATTTCAGATCATACTCCATGATCCATCATTAGGATGAGCAAGCTAGAGAAGAGAAATGAAATGAATAGAAAACTACGTTGACTAAATAGATGTGGGGAAGAGTTGGCATAGGACTTGAGGGATCCTAGGGGAAAAAGAGGCCATGAAGGAAGAAACAAGAGAAAATGTGGCAACAAAAAGAATAATTACAATTAATTACACAATATAAATTATTAAAAAATAAAATGAACAAAAGTAAAAACAAATAACACAAAATTGCAAAAAGTATCACAAACATATTAAACAAACATGGGAAGCCTAACAATGAACAAATCAAAACTAAAAATTAAAAATGCAAAGAATACATACATATAAGAATAAATAAGAAAATAAACAAATAATACACACATATATACATACATACACATGTATATATACATACATATATGCATACATACATATATACATACATATATGTATGTATGCATATATATATATATATGTATATATATTATGTATACATACATACATACATTTATGTATGTATATATATTATATGTATATATGTATGTATACATACATGTGTGTGTGTGTATGTATATATATATGTATATGTGTGTGTGTGTGTGCAACAATCTAAAAAGCAAATTCAAAATGAAAAAAAGAACAAATAATAAATCTAGAAATTAATCTTAAAGAAAAATAAAATGGCTAATTGACAAGCTTGAGGACATGAAAAAGAAAAAGAAAATCTAAAAAAATGATTAAATGACAAATCTGATGACCCCAAAAAATGAGAAAAAGTTAGAGAAAGATTTTTAATGTCCATGAGACCAAAGCAGTCTATGAAACCCAAGAACAGCACAACCCACCAGTACAAAAGCTTTATAAAGTTTGTAAACTGGTAAAAATTATGAAGAAAGAAGAAAAAAGACAAAAGACATAGAAGACATCATGAGAAAGGAGGCTTAAGCTCTTAGGAGAGGAATATGGGAGGAAAATCAGGAGGCGAAGAGCAAACCGAGTGGGGAGAAGCAAAATTCAAAGACCTTGTGGAAAGAAGGAAGAAGATTAACGAGGTAAAGGTAAGGATGGCTACAAAAGTGATAGAAAGATGGGAGGAAAAGCAGGGGGCGAAGAGGAAACCGAGTGGGGAGAAGGAAAATTCAAAGAGCTTGTAGAAAGAAGGATGAAGATTAACGAGGTAAAGGTAAGGATGGCTACAAAAGTCAAAAAAAGGATAGGGAGGCTGGTAAAGTATCTTCACAGCCATTAACGGCACTTGCTTTTGAATAAAGTTCCAAAGGCATTTTGCCACGCCCTTTAGTTTCATCGCTCCGCGGAGGGAGTTATGCCATTTGTTCACCCGCAGATATTCCAGAAAAAATATTTAACTCTCGCCGGCTCTGTTACTTCGGTTACTTTCTTCATTGGCCCAAATAATTGAAAAGTAGATAATTTTAGATCAATATTTGCAAGATGGAGAGAAACATGGATGATGTTGGCGAAGCTTTCCAGTGTCAGATCTGCCAGGAAGTTGCGTACAAGCCTGTTGTTCAGGCCTGCGGTCACGTCTTCTGCTTTTGGTGTAGTTACAAAGCCATGAATAGTTCTGGCACATCACATTGCCCTGTCTGCAGGAGCTCATATCGGCATCTGCCCAGAGTGTGTGAAATGTGAATTGCTTCATTACCTTCTTTTGAAAGCATTTCCGAAGGAATATAAAAATCGGGCTTAGGAGGTCTTAGAATGGGAGAGAAAAAGGGATGCCTTCTCTACTCAATTGGGTACTCTGGATTTGAATGGTCAAGCAAGTGCAGGAACTTCTATTTCAGAAAGAAAACTTAGGATAAGTGATGTTTTGTGTGCCCATTGCAAAGAGCTAATTTATCGTCCCACAGTACTCAATTGTGGGCATGCATTCTGTGAGTCATGCGTTAATTATAGTGTCTTTCAAGGAACAGCTCTTAAATGCCAAGTTGGTCAAAGCTTGGACCCTGTAAAATCGTGGGCTGTTTGTCTGGAGCTGCATCACTTCTTACAGAGCATGTTCACAGTGGAATATGCAGAGAGAGAGAAGACATTACTTGTGCAAAATAAACAGTCTAAGCAGGAATCCCCAACTGATGAGGTAGCAGAGACGCCATCCCAATGGGAAACAGTTGTTCATGTAGATGTTGGATGACTGTGGGTTCTGTCCCATTGTGGGAAAGAGCTATAAATGTAAAGATTGTACTGAGTCTATGGGATTTGATTTGTGTCAAACATGTTATCAGTCTCAGGCAGCTTCATGCATTCTTGGTAGGTTTAATCAACATCATAAATCAGAGCATCAGTTTGAGGTGGTTGCAGAAAGAAGGCTACAAGGAGTTATATTCCTAGATGGAGATGCAGGACAGTTTATCTGATAGCGATGATAAGTTTTTAGTGGGCTAAAAGCTCTCAAAAAGTCTATGTCCAAAAGGTAATATTCTCCCTTGTTGAAGTTATATAGTTTTGAGATTACTCTGTTTGCAGTCCAATACAATCTTAAATTTAGGCGGGGGAGCCATGGAGGACGCAGCTGCTTTTATTTTTATGTTTCAAATGGTTCTATTCAATCTGTTCAAGTCTAAAACCGCTTGTAAATTCAGGAGCGGCTACCCCTTAGGGAGACTAATTTCGAACCCAACTAGCTATTTAAGGCTGATAGTTTGCCGATTTTAGGATTGTAAGAATTTCTTTTTGAAAAATGATTATAATCAATTTTCTCTCCAACACATAAGTTGATTTTCACACGGCTATACAGTAGCAAAACTAACAGTTCTTAGGGGATTTGAATCTCAGTTTTCATTATGGTAATGCTATGAGATTACCCATTAAATATTTATTATTGAAAACGGTTTTAGGAAAATTTAGCGTCAACAATACATCGTCGATAGACAAATAATTATCGTCATGACAAATTCAAAATTGATTTATGCAAAATTCATCATTTATTGCATATACAATTAGAAAATTTGATTTATGATAATAAAAATAAAACATTTTTCAATATATTTTATTTTATTCTATTATTAATGCAGTGGAAATTATTCAATATATATTATTTTATTCTATTTTTCAATATATTTTATTTTATTCTATTTTTCAATATATATTTCCATATTTCCTTTACAGAGGACTACTAGGTTGCTATTAAAAATGTTTGTATGGGTATTAATGGGAACCAGTCCTGGAATTCGACTGTCAACCCTTGCTGTCAAAGATGAATTTTATGACGGTTTTATTAGTCATTGGCTTCTCAGTAAACATGAATTTTATGACGGTTTTATCAGTCATCTGCTTCTCAGTTTATGTTTTAATAAACTTATAAACTGAAAGCTTTTAGTTCTAATGAAATTATGTTACTAGTTTATACTTTATTCCAATTAGGGAAATATGAGGAAATGAAGCAAATCTAACTATATAACTTATAGTTTATTCACCGCATATTACACTGCTCCATAATAGTATTTTAGAAAACTACTTTTAACTAATATGTTAAACATTTGATGTTTTTAAAGTGAATTTTGTTGGAAATAGGATGCCATTTAATTGCAAATCCTAAACATTAATTATTTCATGTATCTCCTAAATTCTTAGAATGTGTTCAACAACACTAAGATTAGGATGAGATTAATTATTTGGATGAAATAAATCATGAAATTGACATTTGTAGTTATTCCTAAATAATAGGAGCATGTGGGTGCACACATGGTAAGGTGACACTCACCTTGTGTTTAGTTAACTATATGGAGTAATGGTTAACACTTCTGAATGCATGTAAAGATCCTAGGAGTTATGATTTGATGTTTGCATGTTTGAAGTTTAGTTCAATTCAGTTCAGATCAATTTAGTTCAGTTTAGTTCAGTTCAGTTTAGAATCAGTTTAGTTCAATTCAGTTCAATTCAATTCAGTTCAGTTCAGTTCAATTCAATTCAATTCAGTTATGGTTCAATTGTCTTCAGTTAGTTTCAGTTGTATGTTAGTTAACTCTAGTTAACTTGGAATGCATGGCTAATAACATTGAGTTGTATGACAAATAATAGGGACTACCTCCAGTTAACAAGGGATGACCATTCTTTGGGAATGGTGTTGAGTAAATATTTTAGTTAACAAGAAATCACTTGGAGCCAACTTGGGTGCCCTAGATGCTTTCTTGGAATTAACTCCAATGCATGATAAGATATTTCTAAAGGCTTTGTTAAGCGAGACCCTCTTTTGGGCGCCATCTTTGAGGAAGAGCTTTGTAATTATCACCAAAGTGAAGGATGAGTTGTAGCTTTAGTTTGGAACAACCAAATGGGTAAAGCACATGTTCTAAGCTTTGGTCTTCACGGTAGAACTCAACTTGAAGCAATATGGCATACCTTTTCAAGGGCTTGAGCTTGTGCATTGTAATTATCACTATTTGGAGATTACAAGGTTGCATATTGTCTCTATATCTCATTCAAGTTGAAGAGAGTTTTGATAATTGTTATTGTAGGTGTGAAGAAGATTGGTGAAGACAAAAGAAGCATTCTCAAGAAAGAATTGGAGCTATTGTAATTCAGATATTGAATAATAGAATAATTCTTGGTGGAGTTTTTTCCCGAAAGGGTTTCTCCATGGTACATCTTGTGTAATCTTTCTAATATCCTATCTAGTTCTTCTATCAACTTCTCTCTTCATTCTACAACAGTAAAATGAATTAATCAAGATAATCACACACAAAGAATATATGTAACAAAGAAAGAGCTTACTTAGATCAGCTACAGAGTATTAAGCTAAGAAAACACCTCATTTTTCAACATTTGGTATCAAAGCTGAGGTTGGGTAGAGTATTGGGACACCTTTCTCTTTAAAGATTGGAGGTTTTTTGGCTTAGTGGGAGCTTTTATTATTTTTGTTATTTGCTGATTTTGGAATTATGTTTTGTTACAATGAATTCAAGGTTAGAGATTGAAAAGTTCAATGGTTCTAACTATGAAATGTGGAAATTAAAAATGGAAGATCTTCTTGAAGAAAGAGATCAGTGGTTAGCAGTTAATAATGAGACAAAGACACCTAAAAACTATTTCAGATGAAGATTGGGCTAAATTAGATAAGAAGGCAAGAGGAACAATAAAGTTATGTCTTGCCGATGTTGTTCTTTAAATGTTTCAGTGGAAACCAGTGCATATAAATTATGGAAAAGAATAGGGGATATTTATCAAACTAAGAGTCTCACCAATAAGTTGTATCTAAAAAGGCAGTTGTATTCATTGAAAATGAAAGATGGTGAATCTATTGCACAACATTTAAATGCTTTCAATTTAATTCTTAGTTAGTTAGCATTTGTAGATGTAAAGCTAGAGGATGAGGATAAGTGCATTTTATTACTTTGTTCTTTACCAGATTCTTGGGAAAATCTAATTGTTGCAATTAGTGGTAATGGTGCAGATCCAAAGATGGACAACATTATTCTAACTCTCCTATCAGAGGAGATTAGGAGGAAGTCTAAGGAGGAAATCCAAGATGCCTTGTTTGTAAAAGGTAGGCCTAAGAAGAAGGAGCCTAAGGGAAACAGGGAAGGGAAGGGTAAGTCAGAAGGACGAAGTAAGGTAAAGTGTTGGATTTGTGGGAAACTGGGACATATGAAGAAGGATTGTAAGAACAAGAAAGAGAGTTTTGATTCTTCTATAGAGGAGTCCTCGGATGATAGTAATGATGCATTGATTATTTCAGCTAATATTTTTTGTGATAAATCTTTGCTTCATGTTTCAGAGTAATCTTCATGAAGAAGATGGTAGTCACGATGCCATGTGTAACTCAGTACCATGCTTTAGTGGGAGTTGTTGGCGGTGACTTGGATGCATAATTGGTAAGGTTATCTTCATGTGATTGGAGATATGGTTTCTTGGTTTAGAGTGTATTTGTTATGATGTCATGTTATACTCTTGATACTAGTTTAGAGTTTGGCATATTACATGTTTCTCTTGTGACTAGGATGTATAAACTGTATGTTATGGTGCATGAGATCTCCTAAGAGGAAATGGTTTGGTTAGATCATGGATGTCATGTTTATGTTCTTGATTCATGATTGGAGCTTTGACAATGATCTTGTGTAGTTCTCTTAAGTATTGGGTACATTAATCATTTGTTTGATTACTTCATGA
>VDFB02343590.1:0-140989 GCA_007258455.2 Sequoia sempervirens | reverse complement strand
TGAATCTTGAAAGTGTAGGGTAGGAAAATGGCTCCACAAGTACTCTCCTAAGGAGGATTAAATAAAGGAATTTGTAGATCCTCAGAGCTATAGAGTTGATCAAAGAAAACTGAAGGCCCATAGACCAACAATGGACAAATCTTGTAGGATGCAACCACTTCATAGGTCCTCAAACCTGCAAAGAAGGTGCCCCACAGGTAGTCTCACCTAAAGGAAGCCTAATGTGAGGGGAATCTATAGAGTCAGATTGGAAAGCAACTTCACAGGTGCACCTACACAGAAGAATGTTAATCCATAGACAAAACATGTTAGAAATCAAAAAACAACCATGTAGGAAGATAAGAAAAAAGTCACAGAGATAGTCAAAAAGTTGCAGAAGCTTTCAAAGGGCTCCCTCAGAAACCCTTCAAAAGAAAAGGGGTCCACTCAAGGGATGCATTGTTTGAAAGTGTAAGAGTATTTTTTGCAAATTGATTCAACATCAAGGAATCCTTTTTAAAGATGTTCACTTCATCAAGGAATTTGAAAGGAAGAATGTCCCCTCACAAGGGGAAGGTCAAACTTCACCCATAGGGGAAGGTCAATCTTCACCCTTAGGAGAAGGTGCTCCCTCCTCGAAGGAAGGTTTTTCTAATTCTTTCTTTGTGAACCCATGATGAAGGAAAAATATTTTGCTAGGGGTCCTTGTTGAGGAATGTGATTTTTTGAAAAATATTTTGAAGGGATTTTCAAGAAAATATTTGTTGGGCATCGAATACATTTTTTGAAAATCAAGGTGACATGATAGGCCCCCCTTAGGATGGTACACACCGAACACAAAGGCACGCGAAATGCTAAGGAGAGAAAAGAAAGAATGAAAAAGTGATGTTGTGGCCCATGGAACATGACAAGATTTAACTGTGGTAATGTTGTTGCACACGCGAGGGACAACACATGAGCACCACAACATCACAAAGCAAGCATGAAAGATAAGAGAACAAAAAATCAATAAAAGACAATAACATTACAAACAAGGCACACATGGGAAATCTGATATTTTGAGGTTAGAGCTACTCATAAATATAGATAAGTATAGTAATAGTATATAGATGAACTATGATCAACCCCCTACTATATCAGACCATATGAAGAATGCACAAGAAGAAAATAAAAAATAAAAAAATTGGGTAACATGGAAGGGAAGCCTAAATACCTCCAACACTTTATATCATCCCCATTTATCAAAAATCAATACAAAACAGAGGAAGAATGATGTAACAAATAGAGGAAGTTTAATGACACAAAAAAACTCCTGTATCCAAGCACCTACGAGGGTGGAAAGGATCATATAGGAACACACAAAACAAGCATAGGGGAAGACAAACACACATAAAATCTACTCTACAAATAAAGAAGAGGTGCCCCTTAGTCCTCATCAACCAAGAGGTCTTTGTTCTCCTAGTCTAGATCATCATAAAGGGAAGGAAGACAAGCTTGCAAGGGAGAAATATCAAGGGGGAAACACTTCGACCCCCCCTGCAACAAGAGTGAAGGAAGAAGGTCCTACGAGGTCTTCTCCACTCAGTTCTTGTGGGGTGAATGTCAATGAATTCACAAAAATCATTGAAAGGGTTGGGACCTCATCTAGAGAGTTAAACACGCACTTCATATGAGTTCCATGGGTTAGCTAGGCGGTGCCCAAGATTCACTACTAAGCTCACTGAAAGACTCAGGAGACTCTGAGGACGCTGTGACTTCTTCCATCACCAAGATGGCACAAGCTATGACAAAACAACCCTTAGAAAACAATGATGGACACCACCGAGGTGTTCAATATGTCCATGGTCTTTGAAAATAATAGGATGTTCGGGAGGGACATCAGAAAGGGAAGCTTAATCGAAGGAGAAATAAACACCTGTACCCTCTTTGAGTGAGGATCATGTATGCTTATAGCGTGAGCCAGAAGTAGAACAACAGTTGAAGGAATTGAAGCAGAAGGGATGAGAGATGAGGATGTAGCAGAAGGTGTCAAATCAAAAACTGTCGACTCCCCTTCCTTCCTCTATAGGGAGGCCTGCTTAGTAGCTAGAGCCTTTCTCCGGTGCTTGCACTCACATGCAAGGAAATTCCTGTGAATTTGTGAGCTAGAGGCCATAACTTGAGATGAAACAGAAGACTCTTATTCAACCATCAAAGTGTCCATCATGGCCATTTCTGGTGGAGGGAGAGACTCCTGGATGGGAATAGGAGGGATAGGTTGGGAGGATGATGGAAAAATAGAAGGGGGAGTAGGCTCTAATACCTCAGCTATGGGCCTCTTCCCATTCACTGCCTTAGGAGCAGGAGCAATAGGAGGTTGCAAAGGCCGAGACATAGAGGAATCCCCATGGGGAATCTTCCCTTACCATATCAAATGAGTCGAGGCACTGTGGGTAAGATGGGAAGTTTAAACACTAGAATCTTGGGCTTTTGCCAAGTGCTCACCATCAAGTTCTCTAACAATCACCTAGGAGTAGAATCCGATGACACCATAGTAGGGTGAGAGGAAGCAATAGGCGAGGTAACAACAATAGAAGAGGAAGAGAATTGAGTGCACTTCTCTTCTCTTTTTCGAGCCAAGGTGACCTCGTTGTCCACCTTGAGACAATCCCTATATGAAATGGCATAGGGAGAAGGAGGGTAGCTCACCTTAGGAATTATGCCCCCATTTTTGTACTTCACATAGGTTTGGTACAAGAGGTCCATCCTAGGAGGACGTAGACCAACGAGTGTAGGCCATAAGTGATCCATCAAGTAGCCACCATGAGAAATTGATGAATTATGTCATGGACAACATGCATTGTACTCTCATGGATGAATTTTAGACACTTATGAACCACCGAGGGAATTTCATTCATAGCAACCAACCAGGGGATACCTAGTTTCACTTTGAAGAGCTCAGACCCAAGGATTATGTCAAAGAGTGCATTTACGGATTTAGGCCCAACTAAGATAGACAAGGTGATGCAATCGATGGGAGGTACAAAAATCTCATTGTGTGTATGGATAGTACTCCTAGATTCCTCATACCCATCTTTTTGTAAGAAGTTAATCAACATAATCTCCTGAGTGATGACATTCACTTGACATGTTGGGTCAATAAGAACACTCATTACAGTGTTCCAATTGATTCATGTGGGGATGTATAAGGGAGATGGTTCTCTATTGTAATTCATTGACAAGTCTTGCAAGCTAAAGGTTATGCCAGGGAATCCACTCAAAGGTTACGTAGATGGGATGGGCAGATGTAAAAAGGAGGCCATTACATATACTAGACAAAACTTTCATAGATTCCACAAGGGTTTAGCAACTAGATAGTGACCCACTTAAGGTTTCATCTCACAATGCTTATGGAAACTTCCAAATATGCCACTAGGGGTCATAGGTTGGGTTGCAAGGCTAGGCGCCTCACAACACTCACACCCACAACACTCCTAGGATACGAGGAAAGGGTCTTTCAGCAATGCTAAATGGAACAAAAATGGTTCACATCAGGTTCACCAAAATGTAGAAGAGGGGGACCAACCACACCAAGGTTCTAGGTCATGGAGAGTCGAGAGAAGAGTGTTTCCCTAATCTATCTCAAGCTAGACATGTGTTTTAGGTCAAGGATAGAGAATGAAGAGCACTTTCAAGTGCTTTTGTCACTCTACTAACACAAGAGTTTGAATGGGGCTAAATGATTAGGATTCTAGAACCTGAACTGTACCCCAAATAGCTCTCTCCTCGAGGAAAAAAACATAGGTCAGGGACAATAGCGTGGCATGCTAGTGTCTCTCTGGGGTGCTGGCAACTGTATGGCTAGAAAGTACGAAGGAACAACAAAAGGAACAAAAAAACCCTACTAACTACTTAGTGGTTAAGGTATAAAATACTAACTAGAATGAGAATAAATGGAATAAGAAAAGCAACTCCAAAAAATGATAAAGGAGATGATTTAAAAGCAAAGGTGATAAATATTAACTCACAAAGAGTCCAATTCACTAGAAAGCTCAACACGAACGTGTACGTAGACACAACCAAGAGAGAAAAAATATTAGGGCTGTATAGAGTTTTTCCATAGTCAAACCCCCACTTTGGTGTTTCCACCTCCATGAATAGCTAGATGGATTTATAGAAAATGTGATAAAGAAACTAATGCAAAGAAAATTGAACAATGGCAATAACACTATGCTACATAAATCAAGAAACAATATCACCTTCTTAATCAAGGTTCCCTTAAGAATGTAGAGGAGGATGCAAGCTTGGTAAGGTCGACGTTGTCGCAACAATAAAGAAGCAGTCCCATAGGAAACCAAGTCACAACTCTGAGGATGGTAGGAGTGCAACACGAATTAGAGAAGAAGCGTAAAAGCTCAAGAAAATTGCCAAGGAGATCAAGCTTGCATGTGAAAATTGTGAAGCAGATGGAATTAATTTCCAAAGATATTGAACTAGTGTGTAAAAGATGGAATGGAATCAAAAGATATGCATTTGGAGAGGATGTAGGGGGGAAAGATTCATTCTCGGGTTAGCAGGAAGGCGTAGAGGCGTTATGCTTCATTGCAAATGGAGAATGTAATGTATGCAGATTCCAGAGGCAGGGATGGTAGCACACCACAAAGATGTTCGTGCACCACATGCGCATCTCCAATAGAAATTTCCCCCCCAACACAAAAGACAAGCACCAAGTGGATGCACTGCAGATAGGTGATGTGGAATTGTTTGGTCAGACTTGATTTTTCTAAAGTAGAGGGTGTAAGAGGGGAAGTTGTGAGAGGGGTGCAAATTCACTCCTATACAATTAGGTATATTTAAAGATCAAAATAGGAACATACAAGGGAGCTACCCCTCTCAATTACAAAGGAAGATTGTGTTTCATTAGCAATCTTTCCAATTGTTGGAATTTTTTTCCACTTTCTATTGGGTGAGTCACATAGCATTTCAAGTGTCAAATCCATTTACCAACAAGCCTACACTAAGGTTGGTGAATAGGTATAACTAGTTCCGTATAAATGTGATGTGTATAATTTATATATTCCTCTCATGCCCTTATAATCTGAATAAAAGGATTTAGACCTATTTATCAGAATATTGAATAGTTGCAATTCAAATTATTTTGTAAGAAAGTTATTGATATTTAAAATATTGCCTAATAATATCATGATTTATTTGGTCTTTGGATGACTAGAATTGATTGTATTGGTTTGGATCATCAATTTGATCAATAGTAAATAGTGAGGTTGCATCATGTGGAAGGTAGTAATGTATTTGAATAAATTCTCACTTCAAATTATGTTTGCAATAGGGTAATAGAATGTGGAGAGGATGTTTTCTTTGTTATTTTGATGAATTCTATAATACTTTTCTGAATTTGATTTTGTAATGTGTAACTTGGTTCTATGTCTTGTTCATCATCTATGTCTAGAGAATTGTTAAGTTCTCTATCATCTTTTATTTCATCATAGTGTTGTTTAATCACAACCATGGCTAGTTGTGTCAATTTCCCCTATTTATTGGCATACATTGGCTCATCTACCTAAACTTTCTTAATCACAACTAGTTGAGAAGGATGGTATAAAGATAAGTATTTTTTATTTAGACAATTGGAAATGGTTATTCCTCTTGGCCTACAATCTATCAAGGAAACCACTTTAGCTAACCAAGTTCTTCCCAAGATCAAGAGATAACTATATTTTGAAGTTATTAATCGGATAACCTAAAAATATACTAGGTATTCCAAGTTTTTTCCATAATAGTAATATTTTCTAATATTCCTTTTGAAATGTTGATAGATTGATCTTCCATTTGTAAAATATTTTTGGTGAGCTAGATATTTTTTAATGACAGCATCTACATTATATCCACTATAATGGAATTCATGGTAGATCCTAAGTCTATAAGTGCATTAAAATTTGGATTACACAATAGATATTGTGATTACAAGACTCCCTATATCACCATATTTAGGTGACAAAAAAATTCTTGTGAGGAGATAAATGAGATACCCATCTATTTGGATGTTGTTAATGTGCTTCATTTTCCTTTCAGGTGTCTTGAAGAATGATTATTTCACCAATTCATTAAGTTTTGGTATCTCTTTAATTGCTTGTAATAATGGAACTTTTATATATAACAATTTAATTTCCTACATTAGGAGAGTTTCATTAAATATAACTGGTTCTAAAGGATGATTGAGATTGGGATTTTTGAGTATCTCTAAAAAGGATATTTTTGTAAAGAGTACGCATTTCCTCTTTTGGAGTTTCCTTGGTGGAGGGATTCAAAAAAATAATTTTAGTGCTTTGATTAGAATTCTTTGGAGCATTGTCAACAAGTTCCTTTGGAATAATTCTAGAGGTTTTACGTGGATGCAAATTTTTGGGGAATGTGTCTAGATTTTTGTAGATAGGAGCTTCAAGAAATTTTCCTAGAGAAAATTTTAGAATGGCTCTACAGTTTTCTTCTCTCATAGGTATATTTTTTGTTTTTATAGTTTTATCTTATCATTATGTTTAACCAAGTCAATTTTATCTCCATTAAATTTCTCATATTCTTTTCTATCACATCAATTATATTTGATTGATGCAAGGTTTTTCCTAATTTCATATGCATGGCCCTACAATGTCATTTGTTAATTCTAGCCACATTATCCTATTCAATAGAGTAAAATGGTGCATTTTTCCTATTAATTCTACAACAAGTCACATTGATTAGTTTTATGGTCCTTTGCACAAAGTTGATTATAGACATATATTTTATCCAAGAGATATTCTCTCATCAAATGTTTATTACTACATCTAAGGAAAAAGATGGAGAGTGCATATGTGTTTATATTTTTATCTTGGACTCCATCAAGATTATTCTTCAAATGGACAAGGATATTAATTTTAGGTTTACAATTTCCTGTCTTAGATGAACTATATAATTTGTCCCTCTTACTAGGTTAGAATTCCTAATTCCTTCTCTTGTTTTGGAGAAATTCCTGTAGAGTGCAAAAATTCTCAAGGCTTAACTTAGTAACATCTCCTTTCCCTGATAATTCAAGAGCTCATCTTGAATACTCTTCCAAACCTTTCAAGAAAATAGTTTTAACTGCCTTAACAGACATGATGTATCCATAGTCACAACACTTTAGTATAAAAATGAATCTATCCAAATAGTCTTCTAAATTTCCTTCCTCTTTTTTTTAGGATGAAACAATTATTTGGACCCTACAGTAGTCTTGGTATATTTCTAAGAATGGTATTTTCATCTCTTCCCATGATTTTTTTGACCTAGTAGTCAATCCCATAAACAATTGTATTGTTGCATCCTTCAAAGTAGAAGGGAATATTTTTAAATTTTTATTGTCATTTTTGTAGTCACATGTCTATAAAAGCACCTTAAACTCAAAGAGGAATTTATCTGGGTCCTCTAACGGTAAACCTCAAAAGGTAGGAAGATTGGTGAGGGATATAATTTTTATGGGGGTGTCTTCATATACATTTATATTAACTTGATAGTTGAAGGTTATTTTGACCCTCCTCAACTCACCTCCATTGTGGTTATTTGTTTATCCTTCATTAATGATGTTGACTAGATTATTTTAGATATTTCCTCAAAGGTTTGGTTGGGGGTCTCATGGGGGTCTTGGAAAGATAGTTGTTCATAATTTCTACAACTAAGACTCCTTTCTAGTTGATATTTTTATTTTTATATGTTTTATTTTTGGGGTTTTTGCCAATGAATCATTTAGGGGGTCCTCTTTTCCTAACCATGTAAAGAAAGAAGAATTTTTTAACAAGACTTAATGTATGAATTCCTAATAACACCTAGTGTGGGAACACATTATATCCCAAAAAAATGGCACCAAAAAGTGACAATACATTGTTTGGTCCCATAATTTAGTTGATTTATTATCATTTTGACCAAGGTGGTGTAAACTTTTATCTACAAAAGGGTTTTAGATATCTAATCAATACTAAAATTCATAAAAAATGAAGAATGCTTATGCTAGAAGAAATGTTAACTAGAAATGCAAGCTTTGAAATTTTTAATAAATTATATCATAAGGAATGTAACCTACTAAAACAAGGAAATTAACTCAAAATGTGCTTCAGTAGAATTGGAATTTATTTAGCTACTTAACTACTTATAAAAAAATATGAAATACAAGCTATAAGTAGTTAAGTAGCTAAATAAATATCATAAAATGAGAACTTTAAATTGTAGAGAACTAGTGGTTTGGTGGAATTCACAGCATCAAGGAACATGGGAGATATCTATCTTCAAAATTCCCTATGTAGAGACCCAATGTGTGATAGTTCTAGAGGTGCCTCAAGGATTTCAAAGCTCTTAAGATGTCAATCTTCAAAATTACTTTCTTCCTTATACACTTTTTTTTTTGGAAAAAATACATCTTTTGACACATGACTATTAGCATTAAGATTATCATTAATCTTAGAAATAGAAACACATGTACATACAATAATGTTTAATTAATATTGTAACAAAATTATTATATAATCTTATTAAATCAAGCATGATAAGGATATATGGGCGTGATAAATGGATAAAAAGGAATAATTTGGCTTTAATAAAAGGATAAATTTTCATACCTAACACCTATCCCATATGGATAGATGTGTGAGTATGAAAATGAATGAACACTAAACAAGTTTGATTTAAAATTTAACAACAAAAAACTTAGTGGTAATTTTGAGGTATACATATTGTGATATTACGACATGGTCTATAGTCAACCTTTCTAGTCACAATTCCACATCAAAATATTTAAAAAGTGAGCATGTTCCATGTTTCCCATGTTCATATTAATTCTAACTATTACATTGAATAGTTATAGGTTTATTGTTAATTGGATTGAACCTCTTATAGGTTTTTATTAGTGTAGTGTATTAGATAAGCCTTGACAAACCCAAAGAATTTTGGATTCTAAAAAAGTACTAGTTATTTTCCATACAAGGAAGATGTGGCCTCCTTTTTGGTCACCCATATTTGGACCTAGCCTCCACTTTTATAATTTTTATCTAGATTTTACCAAAAGCTAAAAACTATTATTTTTGTCACTTTTCATAACTTTCATAGTTTAATCCAAGTACATATATTACAACATATTCCTTATTTTTATAGAATAGTAGTTTTTTAATTCAAAAGGATTGGTATTATATTAGATTTTCAAAAAATAGTACATTCTTTTTCCTTCTAGGAAATAAGTTTATAGACCCATCAAGACACCATACTTTCTATGTAGCAAAACCCTGGCCCTGACTAAACCTTTTCATAGATATCACCATTATATTTTCTTGCACAAAATAGTTGTGCGGGGCTAATATAGACCATACCACTATTTACTATTTATTAAGGACTTCAAAATAACAAGAACTAAAACCAACCTAGCCTAGAACTTGTAGATATTACATATTCGCAGTGTAAATACCAAAAGCCAACAACTTAGAAATCTCCAACTTCTTGCATGTAGTTTATGAATTCACTCACCCACTCAAAATATTACAAAGGAACCAAATGAAGTAATTCATTTAGAAAATGTATGCCAATAGTCGCCCTTTCATGGTGCTCCAACAAATCCACCCCTCCGATGTCTAGAAGAAATGGATAGTATTTTACTACTTCCCCAAGGATGTCCAATAATTCTAAATCATGGGGATGGGGCAGACCAACCCCCATAGTTGCAGCATTGTACACATCATCAAGCCCACCTAGAAAGTCAGCCTTAAACATCTTCTAAGCCATAACTTCCACATCATCTTTCAAAATTCCCAAGGCTAAGAGTGAAGCAATGAACCTAGAAGAGATAACAATATCAACTTGATAATGCTCTCCATTCTCCAAGATTGCCCTACTCATAATAAATTTCGTAGCTCCAATCAAGAGGAAATCATTTTCCAGCAAAATATGTTTGAGCCTAAGCTCAAAAAATTCTCCAAGAAATGCAATTTGACACATATTACTCACCAATCATATTGGAGTATCCACATTGCCATAACAATACACTTTTTAGACATATACACAATAAAATTTGGCCTCTCTACCATTAAAAGGTAGGGAATATGTGAAGTTTAAAGGAAATGATAGAAACCAACTCAATCAAATGTACTTATTGATCTTGGCCACACAATTAACCATGCTTTCATCAATGATTGGGAATGGTCTCAGCCTTCACACATGTGAAATAATCCTTCATATATTGTAACCATTGCAAAGTAATAAGTATCCATCACATAATGGTAATTTAACACCTTTTCTATGTTTTTTAATAATTACCAAGAATCCCAATGGAAATATGATTATTTGAGAAGCCTTCCTAGGTTAAAGAGGAATGAGTATGATTTAGAAGAGAATTTATATAGTCATATACCCACACCCACTTAACTAGTCATAATTATAATCATGAGTTGCCAAGTTTGAATCAAAATCCTCTTGTAATTATGAAACTAAAGCCAATAATATTTCAAACCATAGGCTTTCCATGTACCAATGATCTAGAAAGCTACAAATCTCACCAGATGAACTAACATAATTTTCAAAATCACCTCAGACATTTTTCTCAAGCATGACTACCTAAACTTGAAATAAACCATGACCAAATTTATTCTTGAGCAGGGTTGATATGCTTGCATTCTTTTATCATGATACTATCAACACCCTTATTTTCTAGATCATTAGCTTCCCTACTCCCTTCTCTATAGGTGTGGTAAATATCATAAATCTTTTGAGGCCCTCTAGATTGAGACTGAGAAAAAGTTCCTACAATTTCATAACATCATTGGTACTAATTGGCAATGGGGTTTTCAATTTAACAATCACTTTTCCATTCCAAACCCTTATAATGTACACTACTCCAGATGAACCCAAATTTCCTTGAGAAACCCCATCAAAGTTTAATTTATACCACCCAAAGTTAGGTTCCTACCATTTAACATTATTTCTAGCAGCTTGATCTTTTCCCCCCTTCCATTGTTAAGGGAGGAACCTGTAAACCATACCATGCCTTCCTTATTGAGGCATCCCATTATGTGAAGTTTACATTTTTCAAATTTTGATCATTTTCTCTCCCATTCACCACTTCCACAATAGTTTCCTCCAACTTGTTCAACACTGAAGAGGCAGTAAATTCCTTCTCTTAAAAAGTCTTCTATTCCTCTCTTTCCAAACCTCGCAAACCAACAAGGATGGGTTGACCACCCACAAACTGGAAAAAAATGAAGATTTGTAAAGCACAGGCCATGCTTGAAATAGAATCAATATATCTTTTGGGAGAGCACTTTTCCAAGAAAGTTTGGAACACAACAATTACCAACATTCTTGGGTAATGGGGAAATTCAATAGAAGATGATTTCTTAATTCCTCTTCATTTATGTAGAGAACACGCCTAGAAGGGCCACAAAAATCCATTTTTATAAATCTATCTGTAGTCAGTATCATGTTTTGAATAGTAGCCCATGCAAAGGATCCAATGTTGGGTAGAAAAAGTTTACTCCAACATAGCTTAATTGGAATTTGTGATGAAACTTCCAGATGTTTAGAGAAGACTTTATAGCCATCCTTAGCATTATAGGCACCATATTTAGCTTCATGCCACCTTAGATTGTTTTTTTCCTTCCTTGATGAAAACACTTTGTCCTTGTAGAGACCTTAAAATGTCCTAGTTATATCACAAATCTTGATATCAATTACTAACACCATTTTCTCTCATTTCTCACCTATTTCATCCATTTAATTAAATAAGGATAATTATTTAGTTAAATCTACCATTTTCTCCTATTAATTGAAAAAATAATTTTATTTGATTAATTCACCGTCATGCTAATATATTTCTTCATGTCTGATTAAATAATGTTCAATTATTTAATTAAATGTCATAATCCAACTTTGATTAAATAATGTTCAGTTATTTAATTAAATGTCATAATCCCACTTTGATTAAATAATTCTTAATTATTTAATTAAAGATCCTAATTCCTCAACTTACACAATTAAATGATTTTCATAATTCTTTAATTGACTAATTAATTCCTCCAACTCGTCAAAGGATATTCTGATGGAATGTTCCCTTTTTAAATTTGAATTCTTCCCTCCAACTTCAAATATCTCCAACATAAATCCTAAAATTTAGGGAATTTGTTAAGTCTCTAATGGATTTTAGACCATTGATTTGATCCTTGATCCATGCCTCAAGAATTATCAACCACTTGATTGATTCTTGATCCACACTCACCTCTCCAATTTTATTTCATCCTTTAATTAACATTTCTAATCCTTGTACCATTTATCCACTATGTTTGGCAGGTATCACTCGATGATCGTATGCTCGCGACCTTGCATGTATCAAGTCTATCTCACAAAGAATAATTGTTGAGCATCATCATACCACCCTGAGATCTGTAGCCAGGGTTGCCATCTAAAGATTGTCATGTCATCAAGCACCTACCACCAGTATGGGAGTCCAATTTGTTCAGTGTGTCGAAGTGTAATGGAACCTCTATACCTCCAAACCAAAGGATCATTTGGATCGACATCAACCATCTATACAATCAGTCAGAGCACAACAATATGCTTCCAAGCTTAAATGTGAAGCAAGGTCACCCCTACGTCAATGGCTCTATTATCATAATACAAAAAGTCATGAATATCATGATATAGTGAGGCTAGCATCATCAACCCCCATGCAAAAAGAGTCCTCCTATGCAACATCCTATGCCATGCCAAACCCCGTCTTGGGTTGAACCATCTGCTTTGTCAATTAGTGTAAGAGAGGGGGATTGACCACGTCAAGGCCCCAGGTCATCGAGAGCAAAGAGCAGAAGGTTTCACTAACTTACCTCACTCTAAAGGGATATTTGATGTGAGGGATGAGAATGACAAGGACTATAAGACCCTATAACCACTCTTCAGACCCAAAATCCAAACCGGGGCTAGGCGAGTCAGTTTTTGGGTTCAACACTATACCTCAGGTAGCTCTCTTCTTAAGGATGGAAGCGCAGTTCTAGGATGACAGTGCAACACACTGGCGTCTCTTAGGTGTGTTGGTGTCTCTACAACTAGAGGACCAAAAACAAAGTATGAACCACCAAAAAACAAGTTGATGACCTAGCTAGTCACTTCTAAGGGAACAAAACTAAACTATGAAGTAGGAAAGATACAGACGAATGTGATAAAGTAAGTATATGAAGGATAAGGTGACAAAGATAATCTCACAAAGATGCTCGTTCACCAGCTAGCTCCAGATGCATATCCACCTACACACAAGAGAGAGGAAAATTTGTTTGGGGTTGTATAGGGGTTTTCCTCATTCAAACCCCTATTTTGGTGTTTCCATCTCCACAAATAGCCAAGATAGAAACGATAGAGAAATATTCGATAAAAAAGTAGAGAAGAAGAAAAAGAAAGTAACACTACAAAATAGTAAAGAGATACTCAACCAAATCATAAAGGAGAGGAGTGAAAATTTTTACCACCTCCACCAAGAGCTCACTAGCCAATGATGGAGAAAGAGAGCTTGAACAATCACCACAGCCTCAACTGTGATGAAGGGAGGTGTTGCAAAACCTCAAGCCCCTAATGCAATAGATTGTTCCACACTTGCTTCACAAAGTTGATGGAGTGTTTTTGTTGTTGCTATGAAGTTCTACTTGAAATGATGGATGCAAAGAAATTGTGTATAAGATTGCTAGAGCTTGTGAAGAAGATGAAATGAATGAAGGAAGAGTGTTTTTGAAGGTGGGATGGGAGAAATTGGCATTTTTGGGGTCGATTTGTTGAAGAGGGACATTACAAGCCGACCCCAATGGGAAGTGTAACACCTTTGCCAGATTCAGACACAAGAATTTTTCAAGGACATAAACGCATTGTGGGAATTTCTACGTGTCGTGCGGGTGTCCCTGAAAAATATTCTTCTACTAATGCAAAAGATAGATGCCAAGTGGAACAAAGGTAGCAAGTTGTTATGTAATTTTACCTGCGGATTTGGTTTTCTAAGGTGAGGAAGTGTACAAGGGGAATTTGTGTAAGGGGTGAAAATTTGCACCTATACATTTTTCCCCCACTTTAGTGAGTATGAATACTAATGGGTGCTTTAGTAAAGTAGATTGAAGAGTGAATAGGGCTAGAAATTTTTACCTGAATAGTCAAGGAAGTAGACCACAATCTAGTGAGCTCAATAGTGCAGGATAAGTAAAGGGCTTCATAGCCCTGCAAAACTATGAAGTTGTAGATTGAAAGTTTCTTATAGGCCCGCAAACCTGCAAGGAGGTGACCCCTGAGATCTCTCACATGAAGGAATCCCCGAGAGGTAAGTGTCTCATAGGCCCACAGACCTACAAGGAAGGTGTCCTCCAAGATCTCTCACACGAAGGAAACCCAGAAAAAAGCACCCTATAGGCCTGCAGACCTGTAGGGAAGGTGTCCTCCAAGATCTCTCATATGAAGGAAACCAAAAGAAAGCACCCTACAGACCCATAGACCTATAGGGAAGGTGTCCTCCAAGATCTCTCACATGAAGGATACCCCAAAGAAAGTTCCCTACAAACCCATGAACCTACAGGGGAGCGAGCCCCAAGATATCTCACATGGAAGAAGCTTAGAAGAAGTTCCCTATATACCTATAGACCTACAGGGAGGTATCCCCCAAGATCTCTCACATGGAGGAAACCCAAGGAAAGGGGACTCTGCAGAGTTGGATTCAAGTGTCTTCATAGGAACACCTACAAAGTGACATATTTACATGTAGATAGAACATGTCCCAAAGTGGCCACATAGGTAAGTAAGCAGATAGTCACACAAACCGTCGATAGATTGGAAAGACTTCAAAGGGGTCCATCGGGAACCCAACATGAAGAAAGGGGTCCAATCAAGGGACACATTGTTTGAAAGTGCAGAAGATATGTTTCTTTCTTGAACCAATTCATCATCAAGGGATCCTTTTGAAAGATGTTCACTTTATCAAGGGATCCTTTTGAAAGATGTTCACTTCATCAAGGAATTTGAAAGGAATAAAATTCCCCCTCATGAGGGGAAGGTTCTCAAGTTCTTTCTTTACGAACCCATGATGAAGGAAACACATTCCATTAGGGGTCCAAGTCAAGAATGTAATTCTTTAAAAAGAAGTTTGTGAAGATTCTCGAGAAAAGATTCGTTGTCCAGGAATGCATTTTCTAAAAATTGAAGTGTCATAGTGGCATTGTCACACATGAGAGGGACAACTCAAGCAAAGAAGAGAGAAAAATAAGAAAAGAGCAAAAAGAGAAATAAACATAAACACAAGGCACATGAGTAACCTGATATTTTGGGGTCAAAACTACTCATATATATATAAGTATAATAATAGAATATAAAATGAACTCTCATCAATCCCCTACTATATTAGACCATGTGAAGAATGCACAAGAAGAAAAAGAAAAATTAAAAATTGGGTCAACATGGAAGGGAAGCCTAAATGCCCCCAACACTTTGCATCATCCCCAATTTTCTGAAAATCAATCGCAAACATGGAAGAATGATGATACACATAGAAGAAGGTTTACGACACAAAAACCATGCCTGTATCCAAGCACCAACAAGGGTGTTAAGGGTCATCCAGGCACACATAGCACAATCATGGGGGAACACATCATAACACACACATCTATTCTAAAGATAAAGAAGGGGCCTCCCCCTAACACTGATCGACCAAGAGGTGATCCACTTCCAATTCTAGATCATCATAGGGGGAAGGAGGGTGATCCTATAGTGGTGGAATGTTAAGAGGAGGAGTGTCTGATCCTTCTACAACAAGAGCTAAGGAAGAAGCCCCTGCAAGGTCTCCTCCACTAAGCTCTTGTGGAGCTAAGGTCAATGATTTCAAGAAGATCACTGAAAAGGCCAAAAATTCATCCAGAGAGTTAAACATGCACTTTGTAGGAGTGTCATTGTACCTCAATGGATGGGGAAAGTTGTACCTGAGATTCACCGCTAGGCTTGTCGGGTGATTCAAAAGCGATGACAAATTCAGGGGAAGCTAGTACTAGTTCCATCACTAGGACATAACAAGTTAGTGCAAGACCATCTTCTGAGGGAGGTGGACTCCTCTTATTTCCTCCATTGCTAGAAGGACCACTCTCCCCCTTTTGCTCTGTTAGGGGACATGAAATCCCCACAAACGAGGTGAGAGGTGTAGAGGAAGAGGAGGAAGAGAAAACCATAGTAGATACCATCAAAGTGTTTGGCATATCTATGGATTTTAGGAAAGGTGGGACATCTGGAAGGAACATAAACAAAGATAGCTCCACCAGAGGAGTGATGAACATCTACACCTTTTAAGGGTCAAGCACATTCGTAGTCATAGTAGAAGTTGGAAGTGATGTGGAGCTAGATTGAACAGAAGCAGAGGGGAGGAGAGAGGAGGATGCAGAAGGAGGCCCTAATACAGGGGTGGTCATCTTCTCTTCCTTCATCTATAAGGCGGATTTTTCAGCCACGAGAACCTTTCGTTGACACTTGTGCTCATGCGTAAGGTGGTTCCTATGACTCTTTAAGCTAGAGGCTGGAGGCTGTGAAGGAACAGAAGGCTCTTGCTCAGCCATAGGAGTGCCCTCCATAGTTGTTTCTAATGGAGGGGAAGATACCTGAATGGGCGTAGGAGGAGAAAGTTGAGAAGCAACATAGGGAGTCGACTCTAATGCCCTGGTAGTAGGCATCTTCCCATTCGCTGCTTTAGGACCAAGAGCGATAGGAGGCTGCAGCGGTCAAGACATAGAAGATTCCCCACAAGGGCCTTTTCCTCTTCCATACAAATAGTACCAAGGTCCAAGAAGTTTAGAAGGGAGGTCTAATATCCTAATCTTAGGTTTATACCAGGGTGGTATCATTAGACTTAATAGATAAAAACCAGGGATATTCATCCAAAACTCTTCTCTAGAAAAGGGAGGAGGAGAACCATCCTGAGAATAGGGGAGCTTCTCTTTCCCTTTTCAAGAAGGGGAGGTAGCCAGTTGTTGTACTATTGGAAGGGCCAAATTTGGCTATCCCTTGCCCTTGGTTTTATACTTCACATAGTTTTTGTAAAGTAGGTTCGTTCTTTGAGGAAGCGAACCAACCGAGGTGGGCCAAAAGTGATCCAATGAATATCCCCCATGGGACACCAAAGGCTAGTATCTAGTGTCATGCACTATGTGCACAACAAATTCATGGGAGAAATTTAAGCATTTATGAATCACAGAGGTGGTTCCATTCATGGAAGCTAGCCAAGGTATGCCTAGCTTCAACGTAAAAAAATCCAACTCTGGAATGACATACAAAAATATGTGAATAGCCCTATGTCCAACCAGGATGGAAAAAGTTATCGAGCCATATGGTCTAATACAAAGGCCATCATGCATACAAATGGTGGATTTTGTTTCCTCGTACTCCTATTTATGCAACAATTTTAGCAATAGTGTTTCTTCTGTAATAACATTCACACAGCTTGCAGGGTCCACTAGGACTCCTATCACAACATTGTCATTGAGGAAAGCGAGAATGTAAAGAGGAGAAGGTTTGTTGTTCAGAGGCACATCTTGCAAAGTGAATGTCACATCCAAAAAATGGGTCACAGGTTGCTTAGTAGGAGTAACCATGACCATGTTGACATAGGCCTTGGGTTGAGTGATAGAATCAGAGGGATCAACAATAATGTTGGCAGAATGTGATGAAAATGGGTTTGTGTATATCTGCAATTCACTATTCACTTTCACCATCGATTTATTCGTATTTTGTTTACTTCCATCAAGAAAGGTAGTACCATCCTCCATGTGATCATGTATCTCATCACGCAAGCACATATAGCATTTGGTATCATTTCTATTGAATCAATGGTATTGATAGTAGGTATTCAGATCATACCAACTAGGGTAAGGCTCCTTAAGAGGCTTATGGTTCTCCAAGGTTATGATCTTATCTTTCAACAAATTTTGCAACATGGAAGAGTAAGATTCTACTAACTTTGTGAACTTACAGTTACGTATGAGGTTGTTATCAGTCATAGTGGCTACTACATTCACAAAAACCTTTCCTTTCCCAGAGATTGATACGATGGATTTTCTTTCAGAATGGGAGTGCGAGGAAGATCCCCTGAACTAAACTATTGTTTGTTGATACTCTCGTAGTGTTGCACACAGATGCACAAAAGAAGGGTACTTCATAAGGAGAAACTTCTCCTACCAAGGCCTTTGTAAGTTCCCTATGAATACCTTCTGCACATCATAATTGTGTAGCAGATACGAGATTTGTGAAAAGAGTGTTTGGTATCGCGCTATAAAATCAGTAATATTTTCATTATCACATTGTTTTCACTGGACAAGCTACGAAAAGGTCATCTTCAGTCCGATGTTGGCTTGAAACTATCAGAGAAACTAGTTCACAAGTTGATCAAATGAGAAAATGGAATTATCGAGTAAGGAACAGTACCACTCAAGCATTGTATCCTTGAGAGATCAAGGGAATAGTTTCACCATTAATGCATCATGGTGGAAGAAATATGTACATAGGGAATTAAAGGCGGACACATGTGTTTGTGGGTCCCCTTTGTTGCCATACTTCTCAAATTTAGGAATCTCCATTCCTTGAGGGAAGGGAGTGTTTAATATTGCTACCGATAACAGGCTATGTCGGAAAAAGGGTTGAAAGATAAGCTAGGTAGAGTCCTAGGAGAGAATCACTAGTTGGCTCTACATCTTACCCATATTCTAAAATTAGAAGAGTGTTTAGAATAGGGTCGTTAGAAGACATAGGGCTAGAGGGACCTCCTCCAGAACCACCACCAGATCCACCTCTGAAACCACCACCGTAGCTACCACTGGAATCACTACTGGTGCCACCGCCACTAGCAAGACCTCCATCAGAGCCACCTCCACTTCTGAAGCCACCACCATGACCTCCACCGGAATCACCTCCACCAGCACCATCCCCATTTCCAAAGCCACCGCTGCTACCAAAGCCTCCACTGCTCATCCTACAAAAACCTCCACCACTAGAGGTGATAGGAGGGGTGAAGCTAAATCCCAAAGGGACCTTGTTCCCTTTGATAGTCTCAGAGGTAGAGGAGATGTTGATTGAGGGAACAACATTGGCCATGTACATAGACATAGGAGGCATTGGAATTCCCAACTGTCTTTCATGATCTTTGAAAGTGGACCCTTGCACAATGTTAGGATTGTTTGGGGGAGCACATGCTTCAGTCAAACTAGAGAGACTATCTAGGAGTTCTATGCATGTTTGGTCTTTTCCAACCATATACTTTAATTCACTGATAACCTGAGAGGCTCTAGCCAACTTTGGGTTTCTTTCCAAAGAGTTTTCCAAGTCACCCAACCCTTTGCTAGGGGTGGAGACATATTCTAAAGGAATATGAAAAGCATCATGCTCGTCCACTGACGATGGTGTAGGAGACATAGGAGAAGTGGGGACCTAGTTGGTCTTGTCAAAGAATCCTACCTCGCCCCTTGAAAATTCCTCCTATGCGGTGAGATCAACAATGGATCCAACAAAGAGGCCTATAGAGAAACTTGTAGTGACCTTCATCCTTTCCATCAGAAGGTGTCGTATAATTCTCCTAACAATATATCTGGAGGTTGTGAACTGGGTTGTGATGCTCATAAACCTTCACAACACTTAGGAGAACAACAATCACAAGGTACAAGGGGAAAAGCCTCAACACCAATGGATGAACAGACATTGGTTCACATCGGGTTCACCAAAAATGTAAGAGGTGGACTGACCATGTCAAGGCCCCAGTTCACAGAGAGCCAAGAGCGAAAGGCTTCCCTAACTTACCTCACTTTAAAGGGATATTTGATGCGAGGGACAAGAATGATGACTCGGACTATAAGGCCCTACAACCACTCTTTAGACCCAAAATCCAAACTGGGGCTAGGTGAGTCAGTTTTCATGGATCAACACTTTACCTCAAGTAGCTCTCTACCCAAGGATGGAATCAAGGTTCTGGGATGACAGCGCAACGTGTTGACATCTCTCAAGTTCACTAGTGTCTGTACTACCAGAGGAACAAAAACATAGTATGAACCATCAAAAAACAAGCTAACTACCTAGCTAGTCACTTCTAAGGGGAAAAAATTGAACTATGAAGTAGGAAAGATACAAACGAATGTGATAAAGTAAGTATATGAAGGCTAAGGTGACAAAGATCTCACAAAGATGCTCGATCGCCAGCTAGCTCCAAAGGCACATCCACCTACACACAAGAGAGAGGGAAAATTGTTGGGGGATGTATAGGGGTCTACCTCAGTCAGACCCCCATTTTGGTGTTTCCACCTCCACAAATAGCCAATATAGTAACAATAGAGAAATATTTGATAAATAAGTAGAGAAGGAGAAAAAGAAAGTAACACTACAAAATAGTAAAGAGCTACTCAACCAAATTGTAAAGGAGAGGAGTGAAAATGTTAACCACCTCCACCAAGAGCTCACTAGCCAATGATGGAGAAAGAGAGTTAGAACAATCACCATAACCTCAACTGTGATGAAGGGAGGTGTTGCAAAACCTCAATCCCTTGTTGTAATGGCTTGTTCCACACTTGCTTCACAGAGTTTCAGATGGAGTGTTTTTATTGTTGCTATGAAGTTCTAAAGTGCTTCTTGAAGTGATGGATGCAAAGAGATTGTGTAGAAGATTTCTAGGGCTTGTGAAGAAGATGAAATGAATGAAGGAAGAGTGTTTTTGAAGGTGGGATGAGAGAAACTGCCATTTTCAGGGTCAGTTGGTCGAAGAGGGACGTTACAAGCTGACCCCAATGGGAAGTGTAACACCTCTGCCAGCTTTAGATGCAAGAATCCCTTAGGGATATAAATGTGTTGCACGAACATCTGCGCCCAGTGCGGGTGTCCTCGACAAATATTCTTCTACCAGCGCAAAATATATATGTCGAGTGGAACGAAGGCAACAAGTTGATGTGAAATTTTTCATTCGGATTTGGTTTTCTAAGGTGAGGAAGTGAAGGGGAATTTGTGTCAGGGATGAAAATTCATGCCTATACAGTTAGGAGTGACCAAACCTGAAATAATGGCTGCAATAATCAATTGAAATGTGGGCACGTGACTTCTTTATGACTCAAGGGAAATATGAAAAGTGACTATAGAAATGGAATCCATCTCTATCACCTCATGACAGGCATCATATATGGCATCAACATCAAAAATCACTCACTTGTTGTGTATCAACAAATGTAGAATCCTCCATACATCCTCCAAAGTCATCATTTCCTCACCAGTAGGAAGGTGAAATGATGATGTCTCACTATGCCATCTCTCACATAATGTGATCATCATCGCTAGATGTGTCTGGATGACGAGAACATACACAACATACCATAAGTCATCTCTCCCAGGTGCTCCTGGAACAACTCAAATAAATCACCCAGTCTCTCCAAAACAGTGGGCCTGTGCTCACTTGACATCAGTGGTGGAATGGCCTCCTGCACCCATGAAGCACATGATGTCAAGAAATCAAGAAGATTTGACTTAGTTTTGGAATTTTCAGCTCAAAAATCACAATAGCGTTGCTATTTACAATAGCGTCACTATATTCAAAATTGCGACACCCGAAGGTATTTCAAACTACAAATCACAAAACGTGTCGCTAAATACATATGCATCGTGATTTAAACTTTGGAAACCCTAACCTTAATTTTAAATCAACAAGTGCATCACTATATAAGTATGCGTCACAATTTAAAATTGGAAACCCTAATTTTAAATTGTGAAGTGTGTTGCCATATACATATGCATTGCTATAAATTGTTTTAGCATCACTGATTCTCAAATGGGCATTGCTATATATCAATGTTGCCAAAGTTTAAATTTTAACGTGTAATAAATGCATCAAAAAGTTAAATTTCAAATCAAGTTTTGAGTTACATACTAGTGGTCCTAAGCCTGGAATCCACTGATACTCTCGAACTCGGTTGGAAATGTGTCATGGGAGCTCTCTTTGTGCCATTTCGTCAAAGGGTCGGAGATCAAATCACAAGAATTCCTTAAGGTGTGAATGCACAAATGAATTGACAATGACCCTTCTTGGCCTATTTATGCTAGAAAATTAGGGTTTTTTGCCCTAATTTAACCTTCAAGATAGGGTTTATCATCATTTTCACTAAATTTTCCAAATTGGAGCTTATTTTGCATCATTTTTGTTTTTTTGGCATAATTCTTGCATCCCAGAGCCTTTTTTGACCCTTGGGGCAACTTTTAATCTTTATCGAGAAATCAACCAAAAATTCAAAAAATTTGCCTTATTTCTTGAGGGGGCATGGAATCAGCTTTATCCTTCCGTTGGGGCATCAAAAAAATTAGAAATTTTTTATTTTTTGATTTAAGCAACAATTTTAATCCAAAGATCATTAGTCTTTGAACCGAAGCAACAAGTTCCTTGCTTCAAAGAGGGGAAAAATATAGACACTAAAAAATTCCCTAGATGATATCATACACTCAAACCAGGTTTACTAACATCATGTCCTCTGGAAACCCATCCTCTTTTCACATAATTGATTAAATTAGCCTAGCTATTTAGTTAATTGCATCATTTTCATCTATTAACCTAACACATTTAATCGGGTTAATTCACCTTTTCATGCTAACACTTTGTCTCATTAAATTAAATAGATCATACTATTTAATTTAATTCCCTAAGTCATCTTATTTAATTAAATAACCCTATGTTATTTATTTAAATATCATCTCACCTTTTCCCCTTTCATTAAATCATTTAATTTAATGAATATCACTTTAATTCTTCAAATCCCCTAATTACATGATTTAACCTTGTTTAATTAACAATTAAACTAATCTTCCTCCAGAAAGGGAATATTCCTTATCCTTTTTTTGCACAATGAAAAATTTCTTTTAGTTTTCAAAATATCTTTATCCTTACCCATGAAAATATTCCAAAGAATATTCTCTCTCCTCCAATCATCTCACTTAGCTTCTTGAACAACCTAAACTTGTGACCTCTTGAGCAAGTCACCTAGTGACCTATGTGGGTAGGTCAAAAGTGTGTTTGTTTGGAACAAATGTGAGCCCTTGATCAAATCTCATCTTGCATTCTCACTTGTTGATGAGAATCCTAATCCATTCCTCCTATTTCCTCCATTCTTGATCATTGATTGATCTTTTTATATCAAATCTTCATTTCTCATTTACTTTCCTATAAATAGAACACTATTTGGAGACAAATGGATCCATCTTTCAATTGCAAACTTATGCTATTGAATTCACTCTCACTCACACGCATGCTTTACTCACTTTTACCATATTTTATCTCTTTTTTAGTTGCATAATATTTTCAAGCTTCCAATAATGGCTTACATGCATCCATATTAGCTTGTTTATAAATTAGGGTTTGAATTTTTTAGCTTAGAATTAGATTAGATTAGTTTAGCAATTGCATATTTAGATCATTTTAAGCATGAAATCATATTAATTTAGCTTGTGTCATGTTCAATTTAGCATAGATCATGTTTTCATCCATTTATCACAACAGTTTCATCGGTTCTCTTCAATAGAATCGATTGAAGCAAGCTTACTAATCATGAGATTGGGAAAGGGTCGTTGTTCCACACCAACATGACACAAATTCCAAAACAGGATGTTTCAAATGGGTTAGAATAGGAAGTTAACTATTTTTGTAAGTTTGTAATTTTTAGTTTTGATAAAGGCTTAGTTTAACTTTCAATTTGAATGATCTTGTTTGAGATTGAGGTTTAGTGGCTAAATTATGCTTTGATTCATCAAGGATCAAGTATAATCGACCCACACTGATAATCCTTGGTCACAGTAACCAACTCGCATCTAGAGCCTTCACCTCCACTCTTCAAACTATATTTCACTATCTTAAATTTTTTTCTCAACAATTTTGTTAGCAAAATCATGTTCGTTGTCCTCATGAAAACATGTTACAAACTTTGATAAACCACCACATTGCAAGCACGTTTAATTTAAACAATCATTTCCATAAAAAGATAACCATCACCTCTAACACAAAAAAAATGAATCTAACAAGTCCCTAGATGATTTCAGAAGTTGCATTGCATGACACTCCTATAACATTTCATTAGTATGCACAACACAACGAATGTAGCATAATAGTTCATGATACATTGAAAAATCTACATAGTATTTACAACATGTATTATAATATTAATTTAGGTACACAATAAAATGGCTTACAAGATTCAAAATCCTTTTGTGATATTTTTAAATTTGGACGTGTTTCACAAAATTATTTGTACAACATTGATTGGCTACATTCCAAGAAATGCTTATGATGTAGTGTGCGATCTTGATTTCCAATTCTTAACTTTAAAAGATCCTTTGTATTTAGTGATACTCTAGATTGAGATTGCCAAAATTGTTGAATTTCATTCTTTACATTATCCATTAGCTTCTTATCAACATGTGGAAGCCTCCCACTTAAAGCCCATTTATCATTTTGAAGAGGACTATTGAGCCTTCCTCTTCTTGAGAGTTTCTAGACAATGTTTTATGATTGAAGTTTAAATCAATACAAGTTTGTCTCATTAAACGAGCCTTTCTAAAATGATGGATTACTAATGAGGTTGTGATCACTCTACGAGAAGCTCTCTTATATTTTTCCTTGTCTTCTCAATATAATTTAGAGCATTAAAAATATTTTTAACAATAATATTATTTATTTCTAACTTTTTGGTTACACAAATCTTCAATTCCTTTAATTATGGTTTCATTTTGTTATAATTTAGCAAAAAATTGACATTTTTTGGTTAATTTCTTATTGGAAAAGTATTGATTGAATATTTGGGTAGCCCACAATTGAACTGTTCATGATGACCTTCTTCCATCAAGTTTATCTATTATGTTCTCTTCTATTTCAAGTAACCATTTTGGGGTTCTTGAATGTGTTGGATTTGACATTTGAATTTCTTCCTCACAAAGGTCTTGTGTTCTTGTGTAATTTTTTGATACATAAGGTTCAAATGTTTCATTTTCAATGTTTTTAATATCAATTTGAATATTTTCATTTGCAATGTGAACATTTTCTATATCAATTTCAACATTTTCATTTGAAAATTAAGTATTTGAAATACCTTGTCTTCTCTTCCTCTGATTTTCTCTATCTTTTTCTCTATATGATTCAATTTGATATATTATTAGTTTTATCTTTCCTTTTCCCTTATGATGACTATTGCTCCCCATTGCACAAACAAAAAAGAGCACACAAATGATTGTTAAGTTAAAAATTGTGTAAAATAATCTTGCAAAAGCTAAATTTTATTTGTTACAAACAAAGAGCATGGTATTTCATATGACAAAAAGAATGTGGGGACCATTGAAATGCTCAAAATGGTCCCCTTTTTGTTTTATATATAATTCCTAAAATAGATATCTATTTGTAACGAGTATCCATTATGTATTCCATGCATAGAGTGAAGCTTCAATATTTATATGCTAGGAAAAAAATATCCATTCAAAACAAATATCTGTTTCCTTTAGCTTTTTAAACCAAAGAATACATAAAACCAATATTATGTATTATTAATATATAATAAATAGACTATATATTATTAATACATAATATATTGAGTGTTGGATAATCAATTCCATTGCAACCTTGAGCATTACATAGTTGATCTCTTTATGCTTTCTATTTGGCCTTTAGATATTGGGTATCTACATAGCCAACTCTAACATGGTATCAAAGCAGGTTGGGTGCCATTGGATAGTATATTTTTTTATAGATCTTGGTAAATATTGAAAAGTTGAGTATGCTCTTCTCTTACATCGTATGATGATCTGATGAATAAAAACTTGATAGAAATACCAAATTTTGGGTAGGTTCCTTTTTTGACTTTGTATTACTGGTTTATTTTGGAAGCTTGTTGGATCAGATTTGAGCTCACCATTATGTCCAAAGTTCCCAAGAAAGTTGGATCTTCCTTTTGTTTCATCTCAATTGGAAATTGGAGGCCAAATCTGCAAGGGCTTGAAGATTGAAGGTGGTTACTAGATCTAAGAGGTAGCTATCACTTTGGAGCATTTTGAGTCAAAAAGGACACCACCATCATGTTCAAGAGGCCAAGGAGATGAATTTTGACCTAAAATTCACCTATATTTTGAGTTGGGAGACATCGATGCAATTTTTTTTCCCAAGGAGCTGTATGGCCCTCCAGGTCACCATTAATGCATCAGTATGATTTTTCTAAAAAAAAATAGTGATCAAATTTTTTTTTGAATTTTTTTTATAAAAAAATAAATTTCATTCAACTATTTTATTTCATTTTTTAAATTTAAAACAAAAAATTAAAAAAAATTGTGTAGGGTACACAGAGTACCCTACCACAGTCTTATACCATGGGTGCTAGGCTGCAACATACCCACGACATGCACTTGTGCCACATGGCACTCCCATTTTCATTGTGACCCCCACCAATAATTGACGACCAATCTTTTAAAACTGGTGGTAAAAAATATAACCAACACATTCAAAAAGCCCATAAAACTTGAAGAATACTTCGAAGCATTTAAAAGATTCCACTGGCAACACTAGAGATTCCTGCAAATTTTGTACAAAGAATATTCCATTAGCATATTTTGGCACATAGAATATTTTGTAAGCATATTTCATTGCAAGGAATATTCTAATGATAGAAGAATATTCCAATGTGATGACCCCTGGCCATCAAATTTAACTCCAAATTTTGCTGACATTAGTGCCACATTAGCACTCATTTGAAATTTTTTCTACCCCTCACCATATTTTGATTTTGGTGCTTGATTTTTCCATAAATCATATATTCTCATAGGTGTTGTTGCATCTTCCTCATTTTGGAAACTTCCAAAGCTTTGTTCTTGCTCCTACAATAACATTTTTGGGATTTTTTTTTTGAAAGGGCATAATTTTTTGTGTACTTTGTAGTGGTATGATTGGATTGATCTCATTTTATGCAAAAAAATTCCTTTAAGCATGTGGTCCTTTCTGGCATCTATAAGCACTAAGATTAAGTCTAGTTTATTTTTTTTAGCATCTAGCATATATAAACACACTAAATATAAAGTTCCAAATCATATATTGTTGGGGTGATTCTTGATTGAGTAATTTTGGGGGGTCTCTTGGTGCATTGATTTGATATGTTTTCTTGTTCTCTCTCATTTTCATGGATCACTCTAAGGTTCCTTTGCTCACATCATACAATTATTCAACATGACATCAAAATTTATGGAGTATTCTAATGGCAAAAGGTCACTCTCTACATGTTGAAAATAAGGTACTTGATCCTATAGATGCAGATAAAAAGATAAAATGGATGATTGAACATACCAAAGCTCTTGAATGTCTTTGTAGACTTGTTTCTCAATATTTGTTGTTTCAAATTGAATCATGTAAGAATTCCCATGATGCTTGGAACAAATTGAAAACATTGTATGGTACTATAGATGAAGTAAGAAGCTATCAAATTGATAATGAACCAATGAGCCTTGATCCTAATAACTTTGAAAACATACAGGACTACATCATTAAGGTTAATGATCTAAGAGAGCAATACAAATCATGTTGAATTGATAAGGATATTCAGTTGGTCTAAAATACATTAAAAAAACTTGGTCCTGATTATGCTTCTTTTTTTTCTAGATTTCATATTCATATGGGATATGCATATACTACACCCTCATTTGCATCATTTTTTGAGATGTTAATACATGAGCAACAAAAGCTTATATTGATGGGTCTCATCAAGTCATTTAAATCTCAAACATTATTGGATAATCAGGTGAAAGAACCAAGACATACTGATAAGAAATAGAAGAAAGAAAATAATAATCCACATTCTAATCAAGCAAAGAATAAATTCTCTTCCATAGAGAAATCATCTAAAAAGGATAATAAAACTTATTCATATTTCAAGAAGCTTGGACATGACGAACATTATTGTTATAAGAATTGATGAGTAGAAACATCTTCTAAAAAAGAATCAAATTGATTTTCCTTCCAAACTATTCGAGTCACCTTCTTCTTCTTCAAAATAGTCTAATAAGGAAAAAGGTTATGCTACTACATCAAGAAGCCAAGGAAAATCTCTTTGTGATTTTCCAAGTATTGGATTAGGGAGATGACTTTTAGATTCAGAAGCATCTCATCATATGACATCTTCACAATCTATATTCTCTTCTTTTGAACCTTATGCTATGTCTCCTATTTTGATGGGAAACAATACATACATGAGTGTAATTAGGAAGGGGTCTATTGATATTAGGGAGGGCACTTTCAATGATTTTTTTTGTGTACCTCATTTTTCAAACAATTTTCTTTTCATCTATCAAATTACTGTTGTCACATAAAATTGCACCCTACCGAACAAGGAGTTTAGTATTTTAATGACACAATGGAAAAAACCTCAAGGTGTGGGACCTTGCATGAATGAGGTTGAGTCTTCAGAGAAGGTTGACTTCCTCTTCTAATCTAAGTTTAATTATGTTGTTCTAACCAAGTACATTGAAACCTATCACTACTCTAATCTAACAACTTAAAAGGAAAACAGATAGAAAGAGAGCATGGAATGGAAATGAAGGTGATACACTAAGATAGAATTTTGTTTCTTCTTTGCTTCAGATTGCTCAATATATTAATAAACCTCCTAAGACACATATTTATATATGAAGCTAAAGAAGCTCACTCAAACATGCAATAAATAGCTGTTATGATAGCTAGATTTCATTAATATAAGGCATAAAGTTAGATTTTACAATGGAAAAATGTAGAATACAATGTCTGAAAGAGAAAACTATGAGAGGAGCCCAAAAGATGAAACCTTTGAAAGAATACAAGTGTTTCTTTTATAGATCAAGCATAACTTGGATGAATGCAACTCAAACCATAACCCAAAAAGGGTTAACAATCAAAGGAGATTTAATTGAGGAAAGATTTGTTCATGAAATTCATGCCAAAAGGAGAGCTTGGAGAAATGAATACTTGCAAACCATACCAAACAATGAATGTTGCTTGAAAGTGCATCCAAATTCCCCATAAAATTAGGGATATGGGCATGGTTCTGTCAGGATGGATAAAACAATAGCAATAAATTGATATGGGTGCCACAAAATCCACTTGCACAAGTCAAAGAATGCATTCGATATTTTCCTTGAAGCCCAAATGTCAAAACAAGTAGTTGAGGTTGTGGTTTGAACATTAATGGTGTCACCAAGCAAAAATATGTCGAATCCATAGGATAGTCTAGGCGTCGGGACCGAAACCAAACCTTTACATGCATTAAATGGTTTAAAACCTCGAAAAAGAGTAGCCTTCATAAAAAATTAGGCATCTAGCTTGTAGCATACCACTTGCACATCATTGACATCAGACCATCAAAGATCGAGCTTCATGAGTACCAACTACCACATACCAAAGGAAGGAAAAAAGAAGGAAGAGGAAGGAAGGAACTACAATGTCCGAAAAGGTCACCCTTTTGAGCTTCAAAGATCGAGGAGGCTTACACCTTATTGTAGAGACACAAAGGATAAAAGAGAAGGTTGAAGCCTGAAGTATGAAGGGATTCATCGATGGTCAGAGGGATGAGCTACCTCTTACAAAAGAAAGGTAAGAGGTAAGAGGGGAGGACGATCCCCAAAGTATGCCAATTTGAACTTAGTCAAATTTCGAGGAAATGTGATCAATACTTCAGGAGGAAGGAGAAATAAGAAAGGTGGACTAAAAAGGCCAGATTCTTGAAAGGAGAAAGGACATTTTGGGGATCAGAGATTAGGAGGAATTCTTACTTCCTAATTGAGCCAAAAGGTGGAAATCAATAAGATGGAAGCTTGAGATCCCCAAAGTTTGACAACTCAAGACTTAAACAAATTTTGAAAATCCTCTTTGGGACTTTGGTGATCAGGGTAAGACTTAAGGCTTACCAAAAGGAAGTGATAAGGGTTAAAGGGTAAGGCCAGTGGCTAAAACTTGAAACACTTAGAAGGGAAGGAAAGGAAGAAGGGTGAAGGAGGGAAGGAGTGGGAGTGATGGAAAGGCATGCAAGTATGAAGGAAAGAAAAAACCCAAAATCCTGAAAACTAATGACTTATTTAATTTTAGGACCCCTCAAGGATAATTAATCTAAGATGGCCCATGTAGGATCTCTCTAATCAATTATCAATGATGGGTCAACTAAGGGTGGCATAAGATGTCAACAATTACACATGGTGGAAATCTGGGGAATGTGGAATTCACTCCTGATTTAGTTATCATTAAAGACGTGGATAGTAGAGAGATTATTGCTACTAGGATGGTTGATCATTCATCTCGGTTGTACACCTTTGTAGATTTTTCTTCTGATGATGACATTGTTCCTTTGTCTTTTTATCACACTTCTAATGTGCGCCATAATTTTGAGGAAACTTTTGGCTACATTAACTTGGGAGTTCTCACATCAGATCCCATTCTTGAGCCTTACATTTTATCTCCTCCATATACTATTGCATTTGATGATGCTTGTGTTGCTATAGATATGGCTTCTTGTGATTCAATGCAATAAGATCTTCATCCTCTTCCAGCTACATCCACTTTGGATACATACTTGATAGACATTGGTGGATTTTTTTTTGAGTCTCACATTTTAGATTTGGGAGACACCATTGATTTCATACATCTTCTCTTTGATAGAGATGATCTTTCTTCAGTTGTTGTGAGGGAACATTTTGACGGTCCTCTTGTTCATTCTCTACATGATCATTCTTTACAGTATGATGTGAGTGTGGATACTTTTGGACAACATTTGGTGGAGGTTTTTTGTCTTTAGAGGAGGCATATTTGTCTTTGCATTGTGCTCTACATTCATCTCTACTAGATTTTGTATTGACATCTTCAGCTATGTGGACTAGAATGCTTGTTTGGAGTGTGTCAATTTTTGACATCAATATGGAGACTCTTGAGTGTAGTTTAGAGACATGTTGTTTCTTCCTAAGGGGAGGAATGTTGTTTATCAAGATTGGATCATATTCAACATTCAATGTCAAGATTCTACCATTGCAGGAGACTCACCATTTAGGGGGGCTGCATGGTCTCTCTTCTTCTTCTCTCTTATGGGTGATCTTTTTCCTAGCATGGGGTTTTTTCCTTCTCATTCTTCATTGAGAGATTGCATTTGCATTTGTACATGGGTACCTAACATGGCCTAGTAGTTGAGAACCATCCTTGAATCTTTGCATCATTTTCATAATAATCTTCTCCCTAAGTTGCACTGAATGGGGGTGTTGGTGTGAATAAATGTCATGTACCTAGTTAATTCACTTACTTGGCACTTAGGGGACATATTCACATGTTAGGTTTACTTAAGTCATAAGATTCTTTCTAGAAGACTTAGTTGTTATATCTAGATTTTATCATTTACTAGGTTGTTATGATAAGTTGTCTCATATCATAAGATTAAGACACTTGTCATAATCTTATGGCATCTTATGTCTCACCTTGGCTATATAACCAGGTGGTCTCATATGTAAATCATATATTGAGTGTTGGATAATCAATTCAATTGCAATATTGAGCATTGCATAATTGATCTCTTTGTTCTTTCTATTTGGCCTCTAGATCTTGGGTATCTACATAGCCAACAAATAACTCTCTCTATCTCTCTCTCAAGTCTCCCCCTCTCACCTTGCCTAGATAACTATATCTCTCTCCCACTCTCTCCCTCTCTCTCTCTCTCTCCCTCTCTCTTAGGTATCTCCCTCCCTATATCCCTCCCACCCCCTCTCTCTCTCTCAGGTCTCTCCCTCCCTCTAGCCCTCCCACCCTACCTAGATAACTCTTTCTCTCTCTCTCTTGGATTTATCCCTCCCCCTATCCCTCCCACCCTACCTAGACAACTCTCTCACTTCAATCCCTTCTCTCCAACTCCCTCTCCCTCTCTTAGGTCCCTCCCACCCTAACTAGATAAATTTCTCTCTCTCTCCCTCTCAAGTATCTCCCTCCCTCTCACTCCCAACCCCTCTCTCTCAGGTGTCTCCCTCTCACACTACCTAGATAACTCTCTCTATCTATCTCCCACTCCCTCTTTCTCTCAAGTCTCTCCCTCCCTCTATCCATCCCAATCTATCACTCCCTCTCAGGTATCTCTCTCTCTCTCAAATTTCTCCCTTCCACCCTACCTAGATAAATCTCTCTATCTCTCTCCCACTACCTCTCTCTCTCCCTATCTCTTAGGTCTCTCCCTCTATCGCTCCCACCCACCCTCTTTCTCAGGTCTCTCCCTTGGGAACCCTACCTAGATAAATATCTCTCTTTGGTGTATCTACCTCCCTCTATCCATCCCACCCTACCTAAACAACCCTCTCTCACTCCAACCCCCTCTCTCCCACTCCATAACTCTCTCTCTCTCTCTCTCCCTCTCCTCTATCTTAGGCCTCTCCTCTCCCACTATCCCTCCCACACCTCTCCCTCTCTTAGGTCTCTCCCTCCCACCCTAACTAGATAACTCTTTGTCTCCCTCTCAACTCTCTCTCTCTCTCTCCCTCCCAGCCTACCTAGGTATCTCTCTCCCACTCCCTCTCTCTCTTAGGATGCTCCCTCCCTCTATCCCTCCAAACCCTCTCTCTCAAGTCTCTCCCTCCCACCCTAACTAGGTAACTCCCCCTCTATCTTAGGTATCTCCCTCTTTGTTACAGCCCATTGTGTTATTACCTATTTAATTTTACCTTGATGGGTTAAAAATACTTACATATATATATATTTGTGATTGTATGATGCATATGAATTTGGATGGAATTTGATGAATGAATGTTTAATTCAAGTTTATATTTATAATTATTCTGAAAATGATGTATGTGATGCATATGATTGTATTTTTATCTTACTGTTATGATGTACTCATCTGGATGCAGGAACATGATCGAACCTCTAGAAGAGAGGGGGAGTATCACTCAAGAGAAGAACTTGGTCTGGTAACCCTGATGAACCTAGTTGAGCATACACACACTAGCACCTTAGTTGGTCTAAGTTGAGTCAAGTCAGTTTGGGTGATTAGTAAGTAACCTTCTATCTTGGTTGTGAATGTTTTCTTATTGGTTTATGATCTTGTTCTGTGAGCATTTTGACTAGGATTATATGTTAAGTCTTTACATCAAAAGAGAGTTCTTCATATGTGTTCTTTTGGTATATGTTGGTCAATGAAGTATATACATAGAATGTATATATGTATATACATGCATGTCCAAGATAGCTCATACATGTGAGTATATGCATGCATGAGTATACGTAGGTAGACATACCTACACATGCTCATGAATGGGTTACCCATATGTATGGGAGTATCGATTGGATAAAAGTGAAATGTATATATATACACACACTTCATGTATACCCATCATTCAATGAGTACACATGCATGTATGTGTTTGAATTTGATAATAGAAATAATGATATATACAATATAATATATATTAATAATAATGATATATATAATATAATATATATATTAATATGTATACATATATAGTACATTTGAAGAAACGTATATACATATATACAATTATCCCCAAATTAAGTTGTGCTTAATTCATGGGATAACCCCTATGAAACTTATTCATTTCATATCCCACACACTCTAAGCACACAAAACGAGATGAATTGTATTGGTCCTTGTGCGTGGCTCTCTAGCCTCGAAAATTCATTTCGAGTGTTACACCTTTTCTATTTTGTCAAAATTTTCATTTTTGTCCAACTTGTAAATTTATGGTTTATAAGTTTGAAAACTCTACACTTGTAGGAGTACTATAATTTAATGCCCCTAAAAGTCAGAATGCAAAAAATAAAAATTGCAAGGTCGCTGATTTTTAGCGACCTTGCATTTTGTCCTTCATGTTTTAATTTGCATCAATGTTTTTTCCTGCCCCTGGAATTTCGAACCTCACATGAGTTTAATTAATGCCATTTTAATGGGTCATTAAATCAATTTTTTAAAATCGATTTAAGTGTTTTAGCTCCTCATTCCAATGTTTTTTTTCTCTCTATTCTTCTGTGAGTTTGTTTAAAGCTTGTGGGTTTGTTTGTGCCCATATTTTGAGTGGTTTTCACTAGATTCACACTAGGGTTTCATTGTCTTCTCTTCATTTCCAGGTATGTTCATTTATATTTTCTCTTTGTTTTCTTTATTTCTCTTAAATTTAAATGGTTTGGGTTTATGTTTAATTTGTGTTCTATTTTATTTTTGAATCATTTCCATCTGTGTTTATTTTATTAGGTTCCTGTGCATACATTTTTTCTTTTTTTGTGGAACCCTATTTTCTCGTTTGTCATACCATTGTTATGTGATGCTTAGGGGGTTTTTAAATTACACGAACAATATAGGTTTTAGTCTATTCTTTTCTTTATAAACCCTATGCTTTGCATTGTACGAGCCTTGACCAAACCTATAAACTTATTGTTTTGCATAAAAATCTTTAGGGATTTTTACTGATACAAACCTTGATAACTTATAGATTTCACATGAAACGGTGGATGAATTCACTGATGCATGCAAAAAATTTCATTATCAAACCCTAAAACCAATGAAACATTGAGGAAATCTCCACATGAGTTAGTGGGGAATTTCACCATCGATATGTTTTTTTGTCCATCTCATGCAACATCGGTGAAATATCCTGCTAAAGCATAGAAGTCTTACCCATCAAATGCTAAGGTTGAATATATGTAATGTCGATGATTTTTACCGATATTACATATATTTCGTGTATTACTTATAAGGTATGGGAAAGGTTTTTCCACAACCTTTCATTATCTTTACATGGATTTGACCATGTTGAAGTGGTATTTTTCACCCTAGATGCAAAACATGGAGTTCGACCCCCTTAAATATGCACTATCAAAAAAATTTGTCGATTGTGCATATAATAGAAAATTTTGAAATGTTAAGTTGCATGGTCAAGGTTTTTCCCTACTTGCACAAAAATGGCTTAATGTAACATGTAATATCAGTCAAAAACCCTAACTTTACATCAAATGAACTATGTTCTACACCTAGTTGCAAGGTCAAACTTTTTCTCTAACTTTGCAAGAAACAAACAAACTCTCATTTGCATAGTTACTGAATTTCACCGACTTTGCAAAAATTTTGCAAACATCTAGATTCACTTGCAACATCACTAAGTTTCAACACCCAAACATCCAAGCATGCATATCTACCTATAGAGGCATCAAATTTAAGTGACCTAACAAAATTTTGCTAAATTTCTATAATGCTGAGGAAATTTTTCCTTTTTTCCAATTTGACCATTCGCACTCTGCTTTTTGCATCCATTGCTCTCAAGCCCTTATGTTCACACAATTGCTCTGAATTTACCCAACTTTGCAAATTCCAATATGCAATTTCTCTGATGTTGCTAATATGCTAAAATTTGTCATGCAACTTCTTGTTCACATACTTCAAGATCTTCACATCTACATTTCTTTAAAGATGTCATTTTCTTTAGATGTTAGATCAATCTCCTAGTAAGGCCAAAGAAATGAAATACAAGTATTAGGGTGTGTTTGTGGCCACTATGGTCACATCAAACATTGATGATATAAAGGACACAAAAATCAGGCATGTTGACATGTATGAATTTCTGGAGAGGACAAATAAACAACACTTAGATAGTGGTATGAGGTCCATTATTCAAAGTAATATCTAGCTAGTGTCATCCTTTCCTTTTACAACACATAACTCATAGTTTTTCTTACAATTTACTTCTGATTATGGCAAGGATACCAGAAGCACAAAGGATGCAAATGTGAATGTGAGTATAAGGTTGGATGTCAAAATATTTGATAAGGATTTCATTTTTTCAAGAATTTATAGGTACATAGAGATCTCTAAAGAAGTTGTACAAGTGGAATATGATAAATACCTAGACACTGCTAAGTGGACAATCAATAGTAAATGGTTGAAGACACCTCGACCAAGAATCTCTAGGTGGCCCAAGAGTTTCCCTTGCAATGATTTAATTGAAGAAGTGAATGATTTAATCACTCTTCTCAGTAGAGTGTAAGGTTTGAATGTCTCATTTAATTTTGAAAACTCGATGTATCTCTACATTAAGATTATTTTGAAGAGGAAACAACAGATCTTCTGGGGTGAAGAAATCAACAATTCCATTCATGAAAAATTGACCAAGGTGCTTACAACATAAAATTTATATATGAATTCGTACTTGGTATATGTTGTTGCAACCACAAGTAATTTTCTAGGCTTAAAAAAAAAGGGAAACAGAAGGGTGACTCAAGTGTATAACTAATTTTCATAGATAACTTTGAATGGAAGCATTCACCATTTTCGAAGGGTGAATGATACTTTCTTTGCTCTATTCATGTGCTCATTTGATCCAAAGCTTGAAAGGAAAAGAGTATTATATGAGGCATGGAAAGTTGTGAATAAATACGGTTGTTTGTACCTTCAATTTCATACTTTCACATATATGTGAGTTGGTTTCTTTACTAGATATCTGTACATGCTCCCACGCTATCCTAGTGATAAGATTATCTTGATGGAATAATGTAGACAAATAATTGTAGTACATAGCAAGCAAATGGAATCCCATAAGCCAAGATTCCAATTTCCATTAACAATCGGTAGGTATTCTATTCAAACTACTCCTAAAGCTAAAGTTGTTGAATCAAAGGTATAGTGGGTAACATTGAAAATGTTCAAGAGAAGGCTTGATTTTGATTACTGAGGTATGAAGGATTGAATCAAGAAAGTCTATACACATGTGCACCAAATTGAGGACATATGGGCTAATATCAGAATAGTTGAGGAAATCATAAAGTTTTGCTATTGCAAGCTTACATTAATGTAGATAGAAGAGTTGGACTTGGCCAATATTCCTGAAGGTATGGAAGATGATGGTGACATCTTAGATCAAGCCTATAAACAAAGAAATATTGCAGGATATCCTCTTCCTCCCATTCAATGGTCTCAGAAAGAGGTAACCTTGATCTGAGAAAGATTTGAACCTATTCTTTCTATGTTCACCAATGAATGGTTACAAGAAAGGAGAATTCAATTGAAATGATTTTTGACTGGGTTGGAGGAAGAAGCACAAGACTCTACAGGAAAGAAAAAGAGTAATTCTCCAAGTTCAAGTAGGCTATCTAAACCCAAAATCAAGTTTATGGTCAGGGGTAGTAGTAAGAAAGGAAAAAAACCATAGAAGAGCCATCTACTGAGGAACATAATGAGCTTTTGCAAGAAGAGGAAGAACACCATGAGGAATCAAAAATATCTCCTCATGAGAACATTCTAGAAGAACCGCCTATCTCCTCTTCCCCAATTGTCACTGTTGCTCCTACTCCTCCTTCTACGAGATCGCCTATTCCTAATATTCCTGCTTCGAAAATGCTATTGCATTCTCGTCAGGTAAGATCATAGAGTTCTCTTTCAAGAATGGAATCATATTTTCATTCTTTAGATTATTACCCTCAAGGTAATGGTCAGGAAAAATTGAATAATAAAAACTTGGTCACTATTATTCGAAAGCTATTTGAGAAGAACTAGAGATCATGACACATGGAATTGTCGGATGCTTTGTGGGCTGATAGAATTACCCCCAAATGGGAAATAGGCATGTCACCATTCTAACTCTTGTATGGGTTGAATGTGTGTTATTAAAACCTTCAAACAAAACTCAATATGAGCATAATGCTAAAACATAGAAGTCACTAAAAATGTTATATGAGCAATTAAACCAAACACACTATAGGGGTTTGATGCACACTAGCTATTATGGAAGCTTCATTCAAAATCCATGTAACTCAATAATATTGTAAGTCATGTCCAACTCTAATGCACACCATATATACCATATTCAATTATAACCATGTAATACACTATAATTGATGTCACTCAACCATGAATGAACACACTTACTAGGCATGACATGATAGTTTGATGTACATTAACCCTATAGTAAAAAACACATTAACCCTAATGCATAAGTGGAGTACACCATACCATAAGACTAAATGAGGTACTTACTATTGGACTCTTGACATAAAATCCTTATAATCAATATCACATAATAATGCAATCAATCTTATTGCACAAGAATGCAAGACATATGTAAATTTTATACAAGACCCATGAAGTCTCAATGGATGTTATATTCCCATTAGACCCATCATATTAAGTTGTATATGTAATTAATATTGTGTATAAATATATCATTCCCTTATAAACTTGAATAGAAACCAATGTTAATACATACATGTCCATATTATTCAACCCTTACAATACATTATTAAACATATGAAAATATTAAATAGATAAAAAATAAATTTACAATGGCAAAATGTAAGATATTTGTATTTCTACATTGTCATGTTTGAGTTTGTTGTTTATATAAAAAATATAATCAATTATTAAATATGCTAATATATACTTAACTACTTGTGACAAAGGGTGCCATAATGATAAAACTAAATGTGTTCATTTTTAGGATCTTGGTCGTAATTTTCATTTTAATAAACATACTCTAAACCCTCATAAAAAATAACCTTATTTTCAGGCTACAACTCACCAAATTGGATAAGTGAAAGGTCAATGCTAGCAAGAAAGAGTTTGGAGGAGTCGAACCCAAAGCGACAGGAACAAGGCGTGTGAACTACTTAACACAATGCCTTAAAGAATTGCAGTCTCATGAAATGCGTCAAGAGTGTGGATGCATGGACAGGGCGTGTAAACTATTTAACAGAATGCCTCAAATAATTGTGATCTCCTAGAATGCAAGAATGGAAAGAAATGCCCAAAATAGATTTTTTTAAGGGGTTTTAGGGATTTCCACACAATTTCAATCAACAGTTGTGAAGCCAAATTCTACAACCTTTTTCCAATGTCCCCACTGCCTATGCCAAAATGGGAGCTTTGTAATTTCCTACACAAAGTTGGCTAAGGCCATATAAGATGAGACATTTGACAGTTCTATCGACAAGTGTATTATGTACCTCATCGAATTGGAGGAGAAGTGCATTCAAGTGGTGGACGATATTGCGGAACACCAAGATCAAGTCAAGAATCTTTTTGAAAAGAAAGCTAAGTCTCAAGATTTCCAAGTTGGAGATCTACTTCTCTTGTGGGACAAGAGAAGAGAACCCAAAGGTATGCATGGGAAGTTTGACTCACTATGGAGAGGACCTTTCAAGATTCACCAACTTTGTGGTGAAAATAGTTTCTTTCTCACATGCCAAGATGACACTCCATTTTCACTACCACATAGTGAACAACATCTGAAGCACTTCACTCAGTGAGGTGACAAATGAGTTTTGTGCATACTTGTATAGTCTTTGCGTCTTTTTGTTTTTGATTCTTTTTGTTTTGTCGCCTAACTCTACCCCAAATGGATAGATGAAGGAACTTGGAGATTGGAATTCTTCTCCCTTCGATCATTTCAAAGAGTGATCAAAGGAAGCTCCCGAGCTAGAGCCAACTATTATCCTTGAATTTAGATGTGCTTAATTCATGGGATAACCCCTACAAAAAAAAATCATTTCATAGCCCACACACTCTAAGCATGCAAAGTGAGGAAAATTGCATTGGTCCTCAGTCGTGGAACCTCTAGCCTCAAAAATCCATTCCAAGCATTACCCCATTTTTGTTTTGTCAAAATTTTCATTTTTGTCCAAATTGTAAATTTCAATTTTATAAGTTCAAAAATTTTCTACACTTGCAAGAGCATTGAAATTCAGTGCCCTTGCAAGTTAGAATGCAAAAAATAAAAATTGAAAGGTCGCTAATTTTTAGCGACTTTGCATTTTGTCTTTCATGTTTTAATTTACGTTGGCATTGTTTTTTCCTGCCCCTGCAATTTCAGACCTCATACAAGTGTAATTAATGCCATTTTAATGGGTCAATAAATCAATGTTTTTAAATCGATTTAAGTGTTTTAGCTCCTCATTCCAATGTTTCTTTTCTCTCTATTCTTTTGTGAGTTTTTTTTAAGCTTGTGGGTTTATTTGTGCACATATTTTGAGTGGTTTTTTCCAAATTCACGATAGGGTTTCATCATCTTTTCATTTCTGGGTATGCTAGTTTTCATTTTCTCTTTGCTATCTTTATTTCTTTTAGATTTAAATGGTTTGGTTTTATGTTTAATTTGTGTTCTATTTTCATTTTGAATAATTTTTGTCTATGTTTATTTTATTAGGTTTTTGTGATACATTTCTTCTTTTTTCTATGGAACCCTAGTTTCCTATTTATCATACCACTATTATGTGATGCTTAGGGGTTTTTAAATTCCACCAACAATAAAAGTTTTAGTCTATGCTTTGTGTTGTGTGAACCTTGACCAAACCTATAAACCTGCTATTTTTCATAAAAAATCTCTGGGGATTTTCACTGATACAAACCTTGATAACTTATGGATTTCACATCAAACAACAGAGGAATTCACTGATGCATGTGAAAAATTTCATTATCAAACCTTGAAACCGATGATACATTCAAGAACCCTCCACATGCATTAGCGAGGGTTTTCACCACCGATACATTTTTTTTCCAAATCATGCAACATCAATGAAATATCCTGCTAAAGCATTAAATTCTTACCCATCAAATGCTAAGGTTGAATATATATGTAATGTTGGCAATTTTTACTGACAATACATATATTTCACGTCTTACTCATAAGGTATGGTCAGGGTTTTTCTTCAAGCTTTCGTTATCTTTACATGGCTTTCACCATGTTGAAATGAAAATTTTCACCATCGATGAAAAACAGAGTCTAACCCCCTTAAATATGCAATATCAATTTTTTTTGTTGATTGTACATATAAAAGAAAATTTCCAAATGTTAAGTTGCATGGTCAAGGTTTTTACCTCCTTGTAGAACAAAAGGCTTAATTTAACATGTAATTTTAGTCAAAACCATGAATTTACATCAAATGAGTTGTGTTCTACCCCTAAAAGCAAGGTCGGACTTTTTCTCCAACTTTGCAAGAAACAAACAAACTCCCATTTGCATAGTCGCCGAATTTTGACAAGTTTGCAGAACTTTTGGAAACATCTAGATTCACTAGAAACATCACTAAGTTCCAGTTCCCAAACATCCAAGCATGCATATCCACCTACAGAGGAGTTGAATTTTAGTGACCTAACAAAATTTTGCAAAATTTCTCTAAAACTAGGGAAATTTTTCCTTTTTTCCAATTTGACCACTTGTGCTCTATTTTTTGCATTCATCGCTCTCAAGTCGTTAAGTTCACATGGTCACTTTGAATTTCCCTACCTTTGGAAATTCCAATATGTAATTTATCTAATGTTGCAAATATGCTAAAGTTTGTAATCCAACTTCCTATACACGTACTTCGAGATCTTCACATCTACATTTCTTCAAAGATGCAATTTTCTTTAGATGTTAGATCCGTCTGGACTATTAAGGCCAAAGAAATGAAATACAAGTCTCAAGGTGTGTTTCTAGCCACTTTGGTCACATCAAACATTGATGATATAAAGGACATAGAAATCGGGCATGTTGACATGTCTGAATTTTTGGAGAGGACAAAGAAGCACCCCTTAGACAGTGGTATGAGGTCCATTATTCAAAGTAATATCTAGCTAGTGTCCTCCTTTCCTGTTGCAACACAGAATCTAGAGTTTTTCTTACAAGTTGCTTCTCATTATGGCAAGGATATCAGAAGAATAATGAATGCAAATGGGAATGTGATTATAAGGTTGGATGCCAAATTATTTGATAAGGATTTCATTTGTCCAAGCATTGATATGTATGCAAAGATCTCTAAAGAATAAACACAAGTGGAATATGATAAAGACCCAAACACTGCTAAGTGGACAATCAACAGTAAATGGTTGAAGACACCTCGGCCAAGAATATCTAGGTAGCCCAAGAGTTTCCCTCACAATGATTTCATTGAAGAGGCGAATGATCTAATCACTCTTCTCAGTAGAGTGCAAGGTTTTCCTATCTCATCCAATTTTGAAAACTGGATGCATCTCTACATCAAGATTATTTTGAAGAGGAAACAATAGATCTTTTAGGGTGAAGAAATCAATAATGCCATTCATGAACAATTGAACAAGGTGCTTACAACACAAATGTTATATATGACTTCATACTTGGTATATGCCACTACAACCACAAGCAATTTTCTAGGCTTAACAATAGAGGGAAAAGAAAAGGGTGACTCAAGTGTATATAACTACTTTTCATAAATAACTTTGAACAAAAGAATTCACCATTTCCAAAGGGTGAATGATTCTTTCTTTGCTCCATTCATGTGCATCTAGAGATTGAAAGTAAAAGAGTATCAAATGAGGCTTAGAAATTTGTGAATAAATATGCTTGTCATACCTTCAATTTCCTACTTTCACATATCTGTGAGTTGGTTGCTTTATTGGATATCCATGCATGCTCCCATACTATCCCAATGATAAGATTATCTTGATGGAATAATGCAGACAAAAAAGTATAGTGCATAGCAAGCAGATGGAATCCCATAAGCTAGAATTCAAATTTCTATTAACAATCGACGTGTATTATATTCAAACTACTCCTAAAGCTAAAGCTATTGAATCAGAGATGCAGTGGGTAACAATGAAAATGTTCAAGAAAAGGCTCGATTTTGATTATCAAGGTATGAAGGATCAAATCAAGAAAGTCTATACACATGTGCATCAGATTGAGGACATATGGGAGGAGGAAATCAAAAAGTTGAACTATTGCAAACTTACATTAAAGCATATTGAAGAGTTGGATTTAACCAACATTCTGAAGGTATGGAAGTTGATGGTGACATCTTAGATAGCCTATGAATAGAAAAAAAAAAGGATCTCCTCTTCCTCCCATTCAATGGTCTTAGAAAGGGGTAACCTTGATTTGAGAAATATTTGAACCTATTCTTTCTAACACCAATGTCTAGTTATAAGAAAGGGGAATTCAGTTGAAACAATTTCTCACTGGGTTGAAGGAAGAAACACAAGACTCTATAAGAAAGAAGGTAGAGTTGAGGAAAAAGAATGAGACCGATGCTCCAAGTTCAAGAAGGCCATTAGAACCCAAAATCAAGTTTGTGGTCAAGGGTGGTAGTAATAAAGGAGAAATAACCACAAAAGAGCCATCTATTGAGGAACATGAGGTGTATGTGAAAGAAGAGAGGAAAGAAGAGGAAGAAGACCATGAGGAATCAGAAATGTCTCCTCATGAGGACATTCCAGAAGAGCCACATATCTCCTCTTCCCCCATTGTCACTATTGCTCCTAGTCCTCCTCCTATGACGTCACCTATTCCTAATATTCCTACTGCCAAAATCACTCCTATAGTCACTGTTCATATTCCCCCCTTAGTATCGTTTCAAACCATACATTCATCCCCTTTAGGGCCTATTTTTGAAAGTCCCAAACATGGTTTGGATAATGTGTTAGGATCTCCAATGTCTTTCCAAGCTTGTCTTCTTCGTATTTTGACATTGTATATCATTCTGACTTAGAACAATTCATGATTGATTTTGTTCAAGTGTCAAGTGTTGAGATTCCTAGTGTTGTTTTAACTAACACTCCTCCTATTGTAACCACTACTTTTGTGAGTGAAACAACATCTCAAATAATGGCTACAAATCTAGGAGAGAGCTCACCACTCGCACCTTGGTTGTCATCACAAACATTGATGAGGAGGAAAGAAGCCATCTCTCTAGATGATTTCAACTTCATGCAACTTGCACCTACAAAAACAAGGACCAATAAGAAGGAAAAGAATCTCTCAAGGTTGTTGTACGACAAAGAGGGTAATAGGTATGCAGAGGTGGCACAACCTCCTCTAGATAAAACACAAGAAGAGGTGGATATATCTGACTATATTATAACAAGAGTTGAATTGGGGAAGATAACTCATGAGATTGTGAAAGAAGATGCTCAATCTACATTGAACACTTTTATCAAAAAATTTGATGCAGTCAAGAAATTGAAGAATCACTATAAAGAAAAGATAGAACAATTGAAAATTATACTATGGAAGATTACACAAACTTATGAGTTTGTTGAACTAGTGGCCATTAGTATTGAAGACCCTATGATTTAGAAGGTGGAGAAGGTGCACACAAAGCAAAGACAGAACAATTGACAATTATACTATGGAAGATTACACAAACTTATGAGTTTGTTGAACTAGTGGCCATTAGTATTGAAGACCCTACGATTTAGAAGGTGGAGAAGTTGCACACAATGTGTATAGCAGTTGGTGAATTCTTGGATCGGATGGTTGGACAAGGTTCTAAACTCTTGGTATCTTTACTGAAGAAAATGAAAATGATGGAAGCCATAAAATCAGAGTTAGATGAAATTGCTGATGCTTTTGTTCAAGAAAAGGAAGATATGGAAAAAAGTTTGCAGGATTGGGTGAAAATAAAGGAGGTCAAATTGGATACATTGGTGGATGCTAAAATCATTCCTAATCTAGATATGTATGTAGAGGTGAAGGAGACTATGATACATAAAGTAAATGTCATCAAAGACTTGATCAATGACTTGCAAAGTGCTTGGGAAGTTGGACAAGATAGCAATTTGAACCTTATTAATAGAGTTGAAGAGCTTCCTTATAAATTGTGTTATGATACTAATAAGGTCCTCTCTTTAAAGACAATTATCCAAGAATTTACTAGTATGATCCAAAAATAGTTTGAAGATCAAGCCTTTTCTGTGGCTTCAATGGATAAGTTGCTAGATATTCAGTTGACCTTGGATAACTTAAAAGTATTTTTAGTAAGGCATGATGAAGCTTGTGATACAGTAAAGGAGTCAATCCTAAGAGTCATTGCCATTGCCAAATATATTTCAGGCTCAAATAAATATGAAGTTCATGCCATCATGAAGAAGTATGATGATTGTCTGATGAAGGATGTTGGAGAAGGTTGATTTTTACTTAATTTAATTTTTATCATTTTCATGCTTTTTATAATTAGTTTTGGACAATTTACATGTCTTCTTCAAAATTATAATTACATGTAAAAATAGAGAAGTCCCAAATCAAATTGGACTCTCCTATTTGAATAAGTCAAAGTAATTATTTCTTTTCCTAGATTAACTCTCAAATATCCTCTATATATATAAGGGAGTTCTTTTGTATTAGATACCATTTAATCTTATGTAATGAAGTGTTGCCCAAATTGTGACTCAACTTTGAAACTCTGTTTTCAAATTGCAAGTTCAAATTCAATTAATAAAAGGAGGAAATTTTTGATTTCAACCATTGTTTTGAATCAAGTTTGTATGAGTGAGAATGTTCTTATGTCATTCTTAATGATTTCTCTTGTTATTAATTGGATAAATGGTGATTCTTTCTTATGATTGGAAGGATGTACAAGATATAATATATAAACTTTGAGTTATATTACTTACTTGAAATTGTGTGTTGAAGGTATTTCTTGGTGAAAGATTATCAAGACTTTGGGCTTGGAGTTATTCACTTTGTGTGTGAATCTATTGGTGAAGTGGGTTGATAGAATTTTTGTTGCAACGTACGTCATTTGTTACTTCAAACTTATCATAGATGGCAACAAGAAGACATTTTGCTTCTATGTGTCTTCCAGTTACTTATAATTTAGTTGTACTAGTATTCTTTGATCATTCTTAAGTTTAATCAAGAATATTGGTGATTTTACTACTTAGGTAGATATTTAGAGGTGTAAAGTATTGCATAATATTATCATGGAACATTGTAAATCTCTTTTTTGAAAGAAGATAAAATGGCGAATGTAACACACCCCACATGGTTAAAACTAGTGTAAATACTTGTCATTTAGGGTAGTTTACTTTTTGTTCCAATAAGCAGTAAGAAGGGAGCCTCCCCTTTTTGAGAGGAGAGAACATTCTCATCATAGCTATGGCTGAAATCACTATTTTGTAATTTGTAAAGGAATCACAAATATTCACCCAACATATACTAATATATATGTGTGTGTGTAATTATTTAATATATGTTTATATCTATTGAAAATAGATGTATTTTAGTAATCAATTGAATGTGATTATATATATATATATATATATATATATTAATATATGTGGGTTATATATATTAATAATATATATATATATATAGATATATATATATAATGTTTATGTTATATCTTGATAGCGCATAGTATCTATCTTAGCGCATGATATAAAGCATTGCACATGTTTTATGGAATGCACATGAGTTAAGATTGTTGTTAACACATTTAAATGCAAATGAATATTGAAGTAAAGTGCATATATTAATAGCATTTTAAGTGTTTATATTGTTGTGCTTAGACTGCGCATAAAGTAATAGGAGACCAAGTCAAACATAGACTTAGTTACCACATATGAATAAAGGAAGAGATTTTATACGTTGCATAAGATTAAATGTATATTTTGGCAGATCAAATAAGTCTTAACCGTGCTATCTTAAAGTGTTCCTATATATGAATATGTGGTGCAAATGTTGAAGTATATGAAATTCAAAAGAAGTCTTTTACTGTGCTTAAGTCTAGAAAATCCATATCATAACCATGAGACTCAATCAATGTAAACTTGGCAAAAATATAAAAAGGAATTCGACTTGTAAACCAAGAAGGAAACTTCTTGTTAAGAGTTGTTGTCCCTTGACTCAGTAAAAGTCATGTTGTCTCTCATGAAGAGGTTGTATTGACCATTAGAAGATTATCAATTATTGTGTTGCAAATTTGTGAGTTGATCAGCTAAGTCATTGCATGTGAGTAGGAAGGTGGCATAATTACTAGCTAGTTTGTAGCCTTTGGTTACTCAAATTTTAGTATATATAGAGGTGCTCTTTCTATCATTTTTCACTCTTCTCATTCAAATTTTCTCATCGCTATTCTGTTGCATTTTCTGTGCAAGTGAGTTAGTGAGTTTCTTAACTATTTTGCAATTGTTTAGTGAGAATTTGTGAGATGCTAGTGTTTGGAGGCTAGTTGTTCTTTAGGGAAGTAGTGTTCATGAAGGTGAAGGTTAAGGTTGGAAGACATCATTATCAAGTTGGACCTTATATCTAGGTATGTTGATTTCTATTCTTTGCTTATGTTTGAAAGGTTATTTGATTATAATGCCTTTGTTTGAAAATATTGTTTGAATGCATGATATGCTTGTTCATATTAACTAGTTATTTTCTAGCTTGGAATAATCTATGAATGCATGGTATGCATGTTATTATAAACTTAGTTAATTCCTAGAATGGAATATGCATGTTTGATTCTTAATTGAGTATCAAGTAGTGAACCCTATCATTGGGATTATGTTTACATATTGTTGAATATATGTGGCTTAAATGCTATTAGAACTATACTAGCTCGTTAAGTCTATTTAGATAAGGCATGAGATGGAACATGTTGCTATCTTATAGTACTTTTATGATTATGCCAATTTAAGAGGTTAGTGTGGTTATACCTAGGGTTAGTGGAAATACATGGGTAAGGGTGTAACCTAGATAATCAATTTATTATATCTACTTCCAAGGGTATTCTTGGGGTTAGGGTAATCCATGGTTGAGGGAATTACCTTGTTGAATATTATATTATGTTATCACCTTAGGGTAAATGTGTGTTATATTTATGGTCAATACCAAATTGATCTTTTGAAGTGTGTGGACAGATGACTCACTCGAAGTACTAGTGTTGAATTATTTGGCCAAAATAGTGTAAGTACCCATTGTTTACATTGTCAGTTCATTGTAGTCCATGTTTGAAAACTAGGGAGGGAAACCAAGGTATGGTAGCTCTAGATTTGTAGGTCACAACACTATGCTCATGAAGGTCATGAATATGGGGTTATCAAACCAATATCTTCATCGAGGGGTAGGTCCATCTTACCAAGTTTGGTAGATGAGCAGGGGACCACAGTAGTCCATGGTTGGAAGAAAAGTGCTTGAGTGATCTACTCTCCCTCATACAGTTGGCGACCAAGATTTGAGGATGTAGCACTAGTTTGGGGACACCTAGAATGTATGTGCCAAGTGATGGGAACATCTAGGAGGTATATACTAACATTGGGGACATCTAGACCATTGTACTCTATTTATGTATCTTTACCATTGAGCTCATAGAAGCTATGTACGTATACATGTAACACTATTCTTATTGAGGATTTGTAATGAGAAGTATTATCATGCAAATGTGATGTGAAATCATTGCTTGAATTATTGAATTGATTCTAATTTATGCAATGAGAAAGTTTGGAATGGTTATGTTTCAAATGTGCATCTATTTATTCATGTGAAAAGGAAAATTTTTTATAGCTCATTTTGTTAGTAGCTTAAACTTTAACTTGTGAGTAAAACATAGTAAAAATAATGGGCAAGTTATACTCTCTCTATCCCTCCCACCCCATCTCTCTCTCATATCTCTCCATCCATATATCTCTCCCACCTTCTCTCTCTCTCTTAGGTCTCTCGCTCCCTCGCTCCCTCCCACCCTACCTAGAAAACTCTCTCTTAGTCACTCTCTCTCAAGTCTATCCATCCCTCTATCTTTCCCAACCCCCTCTCTCTCTTAGGTCTCTCTCTCTCCCACCCTAGCCTAGATAAATTTTTCTCTCCCTCTCTCTCAGGTCTCTTCCTCCCACCCTACCTAGATAACTCTCTCTCACTCCCTCTCTCTCTCTAAGCTCTCTCCCTCCCTATATCCATCTCTTTCTCTCAAGTCTCTCCCTCTGTCTATCCCTCCCACCCTACCTAGATAACTCTCTCTATCTCTCTTTGTCCTAGGTCCCTCCCTCCCTCCCTCTCTCTCTCCCTCTCTCTCTCTTAGGTCTCCCCCTCCCTCTATCCCTCCCACTAGGTACCTAGATAACTCTCTCTCTCTCTCACTTTATATTATAATGTAGTATATAATATACATAGTATATAGTATATAGTATATATGTAGTATATAATATATAATATAATTCATTGATAGGCTTCTCCTATGGACTTGTAAGTTCAAAATTGATCAATAAACCTGTCTCATGCTTAAAAACAAGATTTATCAACATTAAACCATTGTTGAGTTGTCGAAAAAATGATAAATCAACTACCATTTAATAGCAAAATCCTCCAAAATATCATGTGAAATCCTCAAAAAATGAAAATCAAATAATACTCAATTTCTATAAAGGAAAAATATAGATTTATCTAAGTGTAAAAAATCTATCAGTGCAATCCTTTAACCTTTTTTAGTTGCAAGTGCTAGTATATATAATATATAATATAATATAGTATACATTATATAAAATATAATATAATATAATATACATTATATAATATCTAATATATTAGTATATAGTATATATTAATATACTATATATGTTATGTATTATTAATAATAATATAAAATATTATAAATAGTGAATGTAACGAATATCCATTTTGGATGGGTATTCGTTAATGGATATCCATATGTAATAGATCCATTTCAAATGGACATCCATTTTTTTGACAAAATCAACAGCCTCAAAATTTTCTTCGAGGTTTCCTCTGGATTTGGCTTGGGGGTGTCATACCTGGAAAGTCAACTAAAAAAAACATGTTTAGAAAATTTCCTTAGTTTTCAAAAGTTTTCCCTCTTGGCTGACGGTTTTTTTGATCAAATTTGATGAAAAAAGGGTTTATTGAACAAACTGTCAACTTTCCACCAATATAAGATATACCTAATTTTGAATTTAATAGATAATTAGTATTGATTTTCTACATACGTTATGACTAAAGTCCTCATTCATAGGCTGATTGAAAAAATTCTATAAATTTCAAATTTCACATTTTTTTGAATATGAAAGATGCATCACATTCTATGCTTCCCATACTATAGGATAAAAAAAATGAATTTCATAAAATTTTGACCAAGTTATGGTGGTCGAACAAACACATTTAAATAATTTTAAAAAATTCTAATAAAAAATTCACAAGTAATTATTTACTTGTAAAAAAAAAAAATGCGGCATATATGGGCATGTGTCCTCTACTTAAATTGAAATTTAATAAAAAAAAATTTTTTTTGCTTGTACTTAGGTTGGTTAGACACATACCTACTTTTCAATTTTTTCCTAAAAAATTTAGTACTACTACATTACAATTTCAAATTTTCACAAAATAGATTTTTTTTTTCCCAAAAAAAACTAGTATCTTAGAAACTATATTCAATTTTCTACAAATTCTATTCTTACATATTTTCAAATTATTTTAATAACCTATTCAAATTTTTATGTCAAGTTGCCTAACTCTATTTTTCAAAATTTTCATTGCCACTTAAGGGCCTAGTTTGGACCCCCATGATCTTGCACTAACCCCTTCACATGTGATATTTTGGTCAGATCTTCCCAAATAGCCTCTTCATAGTTATTGTTCATGTTGAGTGTGATTTTGGACAATTTGTCAGCCTCCTCATTACCTTATCGATAAATGTGTGTCAACGTAAAGTCCTCCAATTGGCCAAGGCTCTCCCATAATCTAGGAATGAATTTTCAAATCTTCCAATTCAAAGTCTCTTTTTACAAATGGAATTCATTATAATCATTGAATCTCCTTCCAATTGAAGGCATTTGAAACCTGGATTTTTTGACACAAATCGATCCCTATCCATGTTGCCTATATTTCAACTTCATTATTCGTTCCCACTATCAATTTTCTCACCTCTTCTACAAGTATCGTGTCTATTTGATCTCTTAAAATGCATCTTGCTCTAGAGGGCCTTGGGTTTCCCCTAAAAGCACCATCAAACTTCACTTTCACCCATCCTTCATTTGGTGGTTGCCACTTCACATCAGAGATCTAGGATTAGTAGTAGGATTATCCCAACCCTTCCCACAAATGAGAGATGATTTGATAAATTATTATGTAAGATAGTTATAATTGATTATTTTTATTTGTGATAAAATTCATTACACTAATTTCTATCCTGCAAAAAATTCAATTAATAAACTATAAATTTATATATTTTGTATCATCACAACTACCAATATATAATTAAATATAAGAGTCCAATTGCTAGAAGAAAGGGGCCAATAATTGGGTGCTTGGTCATATTGGTATAGTACTTATGATTATAGGATTTATCCTTGCAATATATTTATACTATATATTGTTAATCAATCAATCCATGTGCAAATAAACAAATGAAAAAATGTTGGAAAATATGGAACCTTACATGAATACTGATAACTTATAAACACCATATAAAACAATCGTAAATACATTCATAAACAAGAGAAATAAATAATTTTTTCTTCATATAAAATATCACAACTATCCAAAATAAGTGCCATTTATAAAATAAGGTGCTCATCTAAACAAGTATTGATGTTGTGTGAAAAAATACTATTATAATGTGTACAACTATTGGGATAACAATGCATATGCATTGGAGTATTTCATATTACATATTTGTCCTATCACAAATATAAAAGGTGAGCACAAAAAGTGTCTATTTTATGATGAAATGTGAAGGGTTGTCAAAAAGTTTTATGATCATTTAAAGTTTATTATAAGTTGTATTTTAAATAGTAATGTGTTGTTTTCATAACAAATAGCTAATATTTTTGTGTTCAAATAATGAGTCATTTATTTTGGATGTAAAGGTTATAGATAACAAGATTTATGGTTACCAAAAGGTATTGCGGTCATTTAGGTTGCATATAAGTTACATTTTAAATAAGAATATGATATTATTTTAATAAGAAGTGATATATTTTTCTACAACTACTGGGGATTACATGATTAAGTTTTGGATGAATCTTTAAAATTTTATTTTAAGAACTCTTCTAACTAGACATGCTAATGTGGCAAATTTTGTGATGAGTCACACCTCTAAACCTTAGTTGTAGATAAATAAGAGGCTATTTACACTTCTAAAAAAATGAAAGTCCTATGAAATTCCAAGTAACTACTAAATGCTTGTAAAATTAACTGATATGACCATTGACACTTTAACTTTATAACATCAAATGTTAGAACCATTAATAATAAAATATCCTAACAAAAATGTTAGTTTCAAGATTTGACCATGTAAACAATTTGTTCGTTAACATTTCAGATCATACTCCATGATCCATCATTAGGATGAGCAAGCTAGAGAAGAGAAATGAAATGAATAGAAAACTATGTTGACTAAATAGATGTGGGGAAGAGTTGGCATAGGATTTGAGGGATCCTAGGGGAAAAAGAGGCCACCAAGGAAGAAACAAGAGAAAATGTGGCAACAAAAAGAATAATTACAATTAATTACACAATATAAATTATTAAAAAATAAAATGAACAAAAGTAAAAACAAATAACACAAAATTGCAAAAAGTATCACAAACAAATTAAACAAACATGGGGAGCCTAACAATGAACAAATAAAAACTAAAAATTAAATATGCAAAGAATACATACATATAAGAATAAATAAGAAAATAAGCAAATAATACACATATATACATAGATACATATGTATATATACATACATATATGTATGTATGCATATTTATATGTATCTATATTATGTATACATATGTATATACAGACATACATACATACATATATGTATGTATATATATTATATGTATATATGTATGTATACATACATGTGTGTGTGTGTGTGTGTGTGTGTGTGTGTATTTATGTATATATGTATGTATGTGTGTGTGTGTGTGTGTGTGTGCACAACAATCTAAAAAGAAAATGAAAAATGAAAAAAAGAACAAATAATAAATCTAGAAATTAATCTTAAAGAAAAATAAAATGGCTAATTGACAAGCTTGAGGACATGAAAAAGAAAAAGAAAACCTTAAAAAATGACTAAATGACAAATCATGATAACCCCAAAAAATGAGAGAAAGACTTTTACCAACGTCCATGAGACCAAAGCAGTCTATGAGACCCAAGAACAGCACAACCCACCAGTACAAAAGCTTTATAAAGTTTGTAAACTGGTAAAAATTATGAAGAAAGAAGAAGAAAGAAGAAAAAAGACAAAAGACATAGCAGACATCATGAGAAAGGAGAGGCTTAAGCTCTTAGGAGAGGAAGATGGGAGGAAAATCAGGAGGCGAAGAGCAAACCGAGTGGGGAGAAGGAAAATTCAAAGACCTTGTGGAAAGAAGGAAGAAGATTAACGAGGTAAAGGTAAGGATGGCTACAAAAGTGAGAGGAAGATGGGAGGAAAACCAGGGGGCGAAGAGGAAACCGAGTGGGGAGAAGGAAAATTCAAAGACCTTGTAGAAAGAAGGATGAAGATTAACGAGGTAAAGGTAAGGATGGCTACAAAAGTCAAAAAAAAGGATAGGGAGGCTGGTAAAGTATCCTCACAGCCATTAATGGCACTTGCTTTTGAATAAAGTTCCAAAGGCATTTTGCCACGCCCTTTAGTTTCATCGCTCTGCGGAGGGAGTTATGCCATTTGTTCACCCGCAGATATTCCAGAAAAAATATTTAACTCTCGCTGGCTCTGTTACTTCGGTTACTTTCTTCATTGGCCCAAATAGTTGAAAAGTAGACAATTTTAGATCAATATTAGCAAGATGGAGAGAAACATGGATGATGTTGGCGAAGCTTTCCAGTGTCAGATATGCCAGGAAGTTGAGTACAAGCCTGTTGTTCAGGCCTGCGGTCACGTCTTCTGCTTTTGGTGTATAGTTACAAAGCCATGAATAGTTCTGGCACATCACATTGCCCTGTCTGCAGGAGCTCATATCGGCATCTGCCCAGAGTGTGTGAATTGCTTCATTACCTTCTTTTGAAAGCATTTCCGAAGGAATATAAAAATCGGGCTTAGGAGGTCTTAGAATGGGAGAGAAAAAGGGATGCCTTCTCTACTCAATTGGGTACTCTGGATTTGAATGGTCAAGCAAGTGCAGGAACTTCTATTTCAGAAAGAAAACTTAGGATAAGTGATGTTTTGTGTGCCCATTGCAAAGAGCTAATTTATCGTCCCACAGTACTCAATTGTGGGCATGCATTCTGTGAGTCATGCGTTAATTATAGTGTCTTTCAAGGAACAGCTCTTAAATGCCAAGTTTGTCAAAGCTTGGACCCTGTAAAATCGTGGGCTGTTTGTCTGGAGCTGCATCACTTCTTACAGAGCATGTTCACAGTGGAATATGCAGAGAGAGAGAAGACATTACTTGTGCAAAATAAACAGTCTAAGCAGGAATCCCCAACTGATGAGGTAGCAGAGACGCCATCCCAATGGGAAACAGTTGTTCATGTAGATGTTGGATGACTGTGGGTTCTGTCCCATTGTGGGAAAGAGCTATAAATGTAAAGATTGTACTGAGTCTATGGGATTTGATTTGTGTCAAACATGTTATCAGTCTCAGGCAGCTTCATGCATTCTTGGTAGGTTTAATCAACATCATAAATCAGAGCATCAGTTTGAGGTGGTTGCAGAAAGAAGGCTACAAGGAGTTATATTCCTAGATGGAGATGCAGGACAGTTTATCTGATAGCGATGATAAGTTTTTAGTGGGCTAAAAGCTCTCAAAAAGTCTATGTCCAAAAGGTAATATTCTCCCTTGTTGAAGTTATATAGTTTTGAGATTACTCTGTTTGCAGTCCAATACAATCTTAAATTTAGGCGGGGGAGCCATGGAGGACGCAGCTGCTTTTATTTTTATGTTTCAAATGGTTCTATTCAATCTGTTCAAGTCTAAAACCGCTTGTAAATTCAGGAGCGGCTACCCCTTAGGGAGACTAATTTCGAACCCAACTAGCTATTTAAGGCTGATAGTTTGCCGATTTTAGGATTGTAAGAATTTCTTTTTGAAAAATGATTATAATCAATTTTCTCTCCAACACATAAGTTGATTTTCACACGGCTATACAGTAGCAAAACTAACAGTTCTTAGGGGATTTGAATCTCAGTTTTCATTATGGTAATGCTATGAGATTACCCATTAAATATTTATTATTGAAAACGGTTTTAGGAAAATTTAGCGTCAACAATACATCGTCGATAGACAAATAATTATCGTCATGACAAATTCAAAATTGATTTATGCAAAATTCATCATTTATTGCATATACAATTAGAAAATTTGATTTATGATAATAAAAATAAAACATTTTTCAATATATTTTATTTTATTCTATTATTAATGCAGTGGAAATTATTCAATATATATTATTTTATTCTATTTTTCAATATATTTTATTTTATTCTATTTTTCAATATATATTTCCATATTTCCTTTACAGAGGACTACTAGGTTGCTATTAAAAATGTTTGTATGGGTATTAATGGGAACCAGTCCTGGAATTCGACTGTCAACCCTTGCTGTCAAAGATGAATTTTATGACGGTTTTATTAGTCATTGGCTTCTCAGTAAACATGAATTTTATGACGGTTTTATCAGTCATCTGCTTCTCAGTTTATGTTTTAATAAACTTATAAACTGAAAGCTTTTAGTTCTAATGAAATTATGTTACTAGTTTATACTTTATTCCAATTAGGGAAATATGAGGAAATGAAGCAAATCTAACTATATAACTTATAGTTTATTCACCGCATATTACACTGCTCCATAATAGTATTTTAGAAAACTACTTTTAACTAATATGTTAAACATTTGATGTTTTTAAAGTGAATTTTGTTGGAAATAGGATGCCATTTAATTGCAAATCCTAAACATTAATTATTTCATGTATCTCCTAAATTCTTAGAATGTGTTCAACAACACTAAGATTAGGATGAGATTAATTATTTGGATGAAATAAATCATGAAATTGACATTTGTAGTTATTCCTAAATAATAGGAGCATGTGGGTGCACACATGGTAAGGTGACACTCACCTTGTGTTTAGTTAACTATATGGAGTAACGGTTAACACTTCTGAATGCATGTAAAGATCCTAGGAGTTATGATTTGATGTTTGCATGTTTGAAGTTTAGTTCAATTCAGTTCAGATCAATTTAGTTCAGTTTAGAATCAGTTTAGTTCAATTCAGTTCAATTCAATTCAGTTCAGTTCAGTTCAATTCAATTCAATTCAATTCAGTTATGGTTCAATTGTCTTCAGTTAGTTTCAGTTGTATGTTAGTTAACTCTAGTTAACTTGGAATGCATGGCTAATAACATTGAGTTGTATGACAGATAATAGGGACTACCTCCAGTTAACAAGGGATGACCATTCTTTGGGAATGGTGTTGAGTAAATATTTCAGTTAACAGGAAATCACTTGGAGCCAACTTGGGTGCCCTAGATGCTTTCTTGGAATTAACTCCAATGCATGATAAGATATTTCTAAAGGCTTTGTTAAGCGAGACCCTCGTTTGGGCGCCATCTTTGAGGAAGAGCTTTGTAATTATCACCAAAGTGAAGGATGAGTTGTAGCTTTAGTTTGGAACAACCAAATGGGTAAAGCACATGTTCTAAGCTTTGGTCTTCACGGTAGAACTCAACTTGAAGCAATATGGCATACCTTTTCAAGGGCTTGAGCTTGTGCATTGTAATTATCAGTATTTGGAGATTACAAGGTTGCATATTGTCTCTATATCTCATTCAAGTTGAAGAGAGTTTTGATAATTGTTATTGTAGGTGTGAAGAAGATTGGTGAAGACAAAAGAAGCATTCTCAAGAAAGAATTGGAGCTATTGTAATTCAGATATTGAATAATAGAATAATTCTTGGTGGAGTTTTTTCCCGAAAGGGTTTCTCCATGGTACATCTTGTGTAATCTTTCTAATATCCTATCTAGTTCTTCTATCAACTTCTCTCTTCATTCTACAACAGTAAAATGAATTAATCAAGATAATCACACACAAAGAATATATGTAACAAAGAAAGAGCTTACTTAGATCAGCTACAGAGTATTAAGCTAAGAAAACACCTCATTTTTCAACATTTGGTATCAAAGCTGAGGTTGGGTAGAGTATTGGGACACCTTTCTCTTTAAAGATTGGAGGTTTTTTGGCTTAGTGGGAGCTTTTATTATTTTTGTTATTTGCTGATTTTGGAATTATGTTTTGTTACAATGAATTCAAGGTTAGAGATTGAAAAGTTCAATGGTTCTAACTATGAAATGTGGAAATTAAAAATGGAAGATCTTCTTGAAGAAAGAGATCAGTGGTTAGCAGTTAATAATGAGACAAAGACACCTAAAAACTATTTCAGATGAAGATTGGGCTAAATTAGATAAGAAGGCAAGAGGAACAATAAAGTTATGTCTTGCCGATGTTGTTCTTTAAATGTTTCAGTGGAAACCAGTGCATATAAATTATGGAAAAGAATAGGGGATATTTATCAAACTAAGAGTCTCACCAATAAGTTGTATCTAAAAAGGCAGTTGTATTCATTGAAAATGAAAGATGGTGAATCTATTGCACAACATTTAAATGCTTTCAATTTAATTCTTAGTTAGTTAGCATTTGTAGATGTAAAGCTAGAGGATGAGGATAAGTGCATTTTATTACTTTGTTCTTTACCAGATTCTTGGGAAAATCTAATTGTTGCAATTAGTGGTAATGGTGCAGATCCAAAGATGGACAACATTATTCTAACTCTCCTATCAGAGGAGATTAGGAGGAAGTCTAAGGAGGAAATCCAAGATGCCTTGTTTGTAAAAGGTAGGCCTAAGAAGAAGGAGCCTAAGGGAAACAGGGAAGGGAAGGGTAAGTCAGAAGGACGAAGTAAGGTAAAGTGTTGGATTTGTGGGAAACTGGGACATATGAAGAAGGATTGTAAGAACAAGAAAGAGAGTTTTGATTCTTCTATAGAGGAGTCCTCGGATGATAGTAATGATGCATTGATTATTTCAGCTAATATTTTTTGTGATAAATCTTTGCTTCATGTTTCAGAGTAATCTTCATGAAGAAGATGGTAGTCACGATGCCATGTGTAACTCAGTACCATGCTTTAGTGGGAGTTGTTGGCGGTGACTTGGATGCATAATTGGTAAGGTTATCTTCATGTGATTGGAGATATGGTTTCTTGGTTTAGAGTGTATTTGTTATGATGTCATGTTATACTCTTGATACTAGTTTAGAGTTTGGCATATTACATGTTTCTCTTGTGACTAGGATGTATAAACTGTATGTTATGGTGCATGAGATCTCCTAAGAGGAAATGGTTTGGTTAGATCATGGATGTCATGTTTATGTTCTTGATTCATGATTGGAGCTTTGACAATGATCTTGTGTAGTTCTCTTAAGTATTGGGTACATTAATCATTTGTTTGATTACTTCATGAAAGTGTTGTGTTGTATTTGGAGTTTGGCATGGATTGGTTGGTTATAGGTCCTCATGGATATTTGGAGAAATAGGCGAGGCTGGAATTCTCTTATGGTAAGAGACTTTTGTTGGAATGGTTACTTGTAAGAAAAAAATTTCAACAGAAAAGACCGAGGAGCCTACACCTTGGTTGAATTTGAATTCAACACACTCGGTGGTTTAGCATGCCTCCAAAGAGGTGGTTTGGATATAGAGACCTGGGAAAGGTATTGGTTTGGTTGATAATGGGAAGGTATTAATTGATAAAGTTAACTCTTTAATTAATGTTATAGATTATCTTATGAAATCATACAGATAAGTTCTCTTGGTTTTAATCATTTGCTTGGAAGCTTCATGATTATGCAGGTTGCATTTGAAGTTAGCATGGTTTGATTAGTTGGTGCAAGAAGGCCCTTGGCCTTGAGTCTTGTACTTGTTTTATTATTCCTTGTTTAGAATAATTGTAATGTATAATGTCAAGTGGGAGAATGTTGGAAATAGGATGCCATTTAATTGCAGATCCTAAACATTAATTATTTCATGTATCTCTTAAGTTGTTGGAATGTGTTCAACAACACTAAGATTAGGATGAGATTAATTATTTGGATGCATTAAATCATGAAATTCACATTTGTAGTTATTCCTAAATAATAGGAGCATGTGGGTGCACACATGGTAAGGTGGCACTCACCTTGTGTTTAGTTAACTATACAGAGTAATAGTTAACACTTCTAAATGCATGTAAAGATCCTAGGAGTTAGGATTTGATGTTTGTATGCTTGAAGTTCAGTTCAATTCAGTTCAGATCAGTTCAGTTTAGTTTAGTTCAATTCAGTTTAGAATTAGTTTAGTTCAGCTCAATTCAGTTCAATTCAGTTTAGTTTAGTTCAGTTCAGTTATGGTTCAGTTGTCTTCAGTTAGTTTCAGTTGTATGTTAGTTAACTTCAGTTAACTTGGAATGCATGGCTAATAACATTAAGTTGTATGACAGCTAACAGGGACTACCTTCAATTAACAAGGGATGACCATTCTTTGTGAGTTTGGTGTTGAGTAAATGTTTCAGTTAACAAGAAATCACTTGGAGCCAACTTGGGTGCCCAAGATGCTTTCTTGGAATTAACTCCAATGCATGATAAAATATTTTTGAAGGCTCTATTAAGTGGGACCCTCTTTTGGGCACCATCTTTGAGGAAGAGCTTTGTAATTATCACCAAAGTGAAGGATGAGTTGTAGCTTTAGTTTGGGACACCCAAATGGGTAAAGCACATGTTCTAAGCTTTGGTCTTCATGGTAGAACTCAACTTGAAGCAATATGGTGTACCTTTTCAAGGGCTTGAGATTGTGCATTGTAATTATCACAATTTGGAGATTACAAGGTTGCATATTGTCTCTATATCTCATTCAAGTTGAAGAGAGTTTTGATAATTGTTATTGCAGGTGTGAAGAAGATTGGTGAAGACAGAAGAAGCATTATGAAGAAAGAATTGGAGCTATTGTAATTCAAAGATTGAATAATAGAATAATTCTTGGTGGAGTTTTTTCCCGAAAGGGTTTCTCCATGGTACATATTGTGTAATATTTCTAATATCCTGTCTAGTTCTTCTATCAACTTCTCTCTTCATTCTACAACAGTAAAATGAATTAATCAAGATAATCACCCACAAAGAATATATGTAACAAAGAAAGAGCTTACTTAGATCAACAATATTAAAGTTTTACAGAGTATTAAGCTAAGAAAACACCTCATTTTTCAACAAATTTTAGAAATGGATTGGAACTGGGGATGAGGAGAGAAGGGAATTGCTTCCTACTATATAGGGAAGAGGTCCATAGTGGAACACCCTAACTTCACATTTCTCAAAATCCTATGTGGAAATTTCAAATCACTCTCAATTTTGTACAATAGTTTATTTGGTAACTCACATGCTTCTATATTTCATTTTACGGCCACATCATCAAATATGATACCACATCAGCATGCTTTTTGTTGAGGTATCCAAAAAGGCCCCAAAAAAAGTGAGACCAATAGTGGTTCACTAAGTCATGTTTTATTGGTGCACTGATGTGGCATCACATGATTTGTCAGTTTTTGTACTTTATGGATAAAAAGTGTTTTGTAATTGGATATTAAGGTGCTCCATTATGGGGCCCACTAAGGACTACTTCTATCCCCACTATTAGACCCTACTCCACTATGGGCCCCTCTCCCATAAAAAGAATCTTATTTTTTTTAACAAATAAAGATTTAGAAACAAAATGGAAATGGAGATAAAGAGACAGGTTCATGTTTTAATTGAGAATATTTGTAGTCAATTGAGGTTAAAGGGAAGCTTTGGAGGGAGACGCTGCTCTTATTTTTATGTTTCAGATGGTCCCATGCAATCTGTTGAGGGGGGCTTCAGGATCTATTTTGAAGGAGCAGCTATCTCATAAATCAAAAAAAAAAAAATGCTACACAATTAATTAAAAAAAATTCCTTAACAATAGCATCCCCTACTTTTTAGTTCAAAAATTTAAGTGTGCAAAAAGGTGGGGCTGAAAATTGCCCCTCTAGCTTAGGATTTTTTTTGCCACTTGTCAATCATATGAAGTTTCTCAATTTCCACCAATTAATTTTTATTTTATTTTATATCTATTTACTCTCTTGAGTTGAATATGCAAAATAATAAAATTCATTAGACCACCAGCTTCTATAGATTTAGAAGCTTAAACTACATTACAAAATTTATGAGACCACCCACTTTAAAATAATCCTCAAAAATCTCAGTAGCAGTCACTGATTTTTTTAAGAAGCCTCCTTCCATCAGACCCCATTTCTTGGACGCTAAACCATCAACCCTAAACCCTTAAACCCTCTACCCTCTACCCTCAATTCTCAATTCTCAACCTTCAACCCTTAATCCCTCAATCCTCAACCCTCAAACCCTAAACCCTCAACCCTGATACCCTCTACACTATACATTGGACCTTCAACCCTAATCCTTCAACCATATGTACCCTCAACCCAATACCCTAAACCATCAACCCTATAGGCCCTCAACCCTATACCCTCAATTCTCAACCCTCTATCCTATACACTGGATCCTCAAGCCTCATATATCTTTGCCCCTCCCTCCTCTTCTCTCCCTCCCCCCATCCCTCCCTCTCTACCCTAATTCCTTAACTGTATACCCTCAACCCTTAAACCCTTAAACACTCAACCCTAAACCCTAAACCCTAAACCCTCAATCATCAACCCTTAAACCCTCTACCCTCAACCCAATGCCCTCTACCCTCAACCCTAATTCCTCAAACATAATTCCTCAACCTTTAAACCCACTTAATAAACTCTCTACCTAATCCCTCAACCCTCAACCCCTTTACCCTCTACCCTATACATTGGACCCTCAACCCTAATCTCCCAACCCAATACCCTCAATCCTCTACCCTCAACCTTAAACCCTCAACCCTCAATGCTTAAACCCTAAACCCTTAAACACTTTTCCCTCTACCCTCTACCCTAAACATTAAACTCTCAATCCTTAATCCCTCAATTCTCAACCCTCAAACCCTAAACCATCAACCCTAATACCATCTACCCTATACATTGGACCCTCAACCCTAATCCATCAACCATATGTACCCTCAACCCAATACCATAAACCATCAACCCTATAGGTCATCAATCCTATACCCTCAATTCTCAACCCTCTACCCTATACATTGGATCCTCAACCCTCATATATCTTTTCCCCTTCCTCCTCTTCTCTCCTTCTCACTATCTCACTTATCCCTCCATCTCACCCTCCATTCCTCCCTCCCTCTCTACCCTAGTCCCTCAACTATATATCCTCAACCCTTAAACCCTTAAACACTCAACCTTAAACCCTAAACCCTCAACCCTTAAACCTTAAACCCTTAAACCCTCAACCCTCTACTCTCAACCCAATACCCTCAACCCAATACCCTAATCCATCAACCCTTAAACCCACTTATTAAACTCTCTACCCTAATCCCTCAACCCTCTTGACTCTTAATCCCTCGACCTTCAACCCTCAAAATTTAAACCCTAATCCCTCAACCCCTATACCCTCTACCCTATACATTAGACCCTCAACCCTAATCCACCAAACCTATACCCTCAATCCTCTACCCTCAACCTTAAACCATCAACCCTCAACCCGTAAACCCTAAACATGTAAACCTTCTACCCTCTACCCTCTACATTAAACCCTCAACCCTCAATTCTCAACCATCAACCCTTAATCCCTCAATCCTCAACCCTCAAACCCCAAATCCTCAACCCTGATACCTTCTACCCTATACATTGGACCCTCAACCCTAATCCTTCAACCATATGTACCCTCACCCCAATACCCTAAACTATCAACCCTATAGTTCCTCAACCCTATACCCTCAATTCTCAACCCTCTACCCTATACATTGGATCCTCAACCCTCATATATCTTGTCCCTCCCTCCACTACTCTCCTTTCTATCTCACTTATCCCTCCATCTCTCCCTCCATCCATCCCTCCCTCTCTACCCTAATCCCTCAACCGTATACCCTCAACACTTAAACCCTTAAACACTCAACCCTAAACCCTCTACCCTCTACCCTAATTCCTCAACCCTTAAACCCAATTAGTAAACTCGCTACCCTAATCCCTCAACCCTCTTGACCCTTAATCCCTGAACCCTCAACCCTTTAACCCTAATCCCTCAACCCCTATACCCTCTACCCTATACATTGGACCCTCAACCCTAATATCCCAACCCTATACCCTCAATCCTCTACCCTCAACCTTATACCCTCAACCCTCAAACCTTAAACCCTAAACCTTTAAACCCTCTACCCTCTACCCTATACATTAAACACTCAACCCTCAATTCTCAAACCTCAACCCTTAATCCCACAATCCTCAACCCTCAATTCTTAAACCCTCAACCCCAATACCCTATACCCTATACATTGGACTCTCAACCCTAATCTTTCAAACATATGTACCCTCAACTCAATACCCTAATCCCTCAATCCTATAGGTCCTCAACCCTCTACCCTATACATTGGATCCTCAACCCTCATATATCTTTGTCCCTCCCTCCTCTTCTCTCCTCTCTATCTCACTTCTCCCTCCTCCCTCCATCCCTCCCTCTACCCTAATCCATCAACCCTAAACCCTCAACCCTTAAACCCTTAAACACTCAACCCTCAACCTTCAACCCCTTAAACTCTAAACCCTTAAAACCTCAACCCTTTACCCTCAACCCAATACCCTCTACCCTCAACCCTAATCTCTCAACCCTTAAATCCTTAAACCCAAGAAAAATCTCTATCTTAATCCCTAAACCCTCAACCCTTAATCCCTCCACCCTTAAACCCTCAACCCTCAACCCTTAAACCCTAATCCCTCAACCCTATACCATCTACCCTATACATTAGACCCTCAACCCTAATCTCTCAACCCTATACCCTCAATCCTATACCCTCAAACTTAAACCCTCAATCCTCAACCATCAACCTTTAAACCCTTAAACCCTCTACCCTTTACCCTATGCATTAAACCCTCAACCCTCAACCATTAATCCCTCAATCCTCAACTCTTAAACCCTAAACCTTCAATCCCTATACCCTATACCCTTTATAGTGGACCCTCAACCTAATCCTTCAACCATATATCCTCAAACCTATACCCTAAACCCTCTACCCTCAACCCTAAACCCTCAACCCTAAACCCTTTAACCCTAAACCCTTAAACCTTCTACCCTCTACCCTTAACCCAATACTCTCTACCCTCAAACTTAATCCCTCAACCCTATACCCTCAACCCTTATCCCGTTCTCTCTCTCTCTCTCTATATATATATATATATCTCACCTCTCTCCCCCCTCTCTCCTATCCTCTCTAATTGTCTCTATATACCCTCTCCCTCTTTCTACATACCTCTCACTCAATCAATCCCTACCACCCTCTACTGCTCCCTCTATCTATCTCTCTCTATCTCCCTCCCACTACCTCTTCATCACTCCCCTTCTCCATCATTCCCCCTATCTCTCACTCCCTCTCTCCCTCTCTCTCAAGTCTTTCCCTCCCACTCCCTCTCTCTCAGGTATCTCCCTCTAGCACCCTACCTAGGTAACTCTCTCTCTCCCCCTATCTCTATCTATCCCTTCCACCCTACCTAGATAAGTCCCTCTCACTCCACTCCCCTCTATCTCTACCTCTCTCAAGTCACTCCCTCGCAAACCCTCTCCCGTCTCTTGGGTCTCTCACTCTCACACTCCTCTCTTCCTCCTCTCTCTTGCCTCCTCTCTCTGCCTATCTCTCAAGTCTCTCCCTCTCACCCCCCTGCACTCTCAAGTCTCCTTTGGCACCCCCTACCTACATAAATCTCTCTTTCTCTCCCTCTCTCTCTATCTCCCCCCACCTCTCTCTCTCTCTCTCTCTCCCTCTCTCTCAATTCTCTCTCTCCCACCCCTATCTCTCTCTCCCTCTTTCCCTCCCACCCTACCTAGCTAAGTCCCTCTCACTCCAACCCCTTATCTTCCACTCCCTCTCTCTTAGACTATCCCTTTCACCCCCTCTCCCTCTCTCAAGACTCTCTCTCACTGCCTCTCTACCTCTCTCTCTTAGGTCTCTCCCTCTCTCTCCCTCCCACCCTACCTAGACAACTCTCTCTCTCTCTCAGCCCCCTCACACTCTCAAGTCTCTCCCTTTGGCACCCTACTTACATAAATCTCTCTTTCTCTCCCTCTCTCTCTCTCTTCCCACCTCTCTCTCTCTCTCTCTCTCTCTCTCTCTCTCTCTCTCTCCTCTCTCTCAATTCTCTCTCTCCTCTGTTCTCCTCTCTCTCGTCACTCCCTCCCACACCCCACTCCCTCTCTTGGGTCTCTCCTCCTCCCTCTCACCACTCCCTCTCTCTTGCCTCCCTCTCTCTACCTATCTCAAGTCTCTCCCTCTCACCCCCCTCACTCTCAAGTCTCTCCCTTTGGCACCCTACCTACATAACTCTCTCTCTCCCTCTCTCTCTATCTCCCTCCACCTCTCTCTCCCTCTCTCTCAATTCTCTCTCTCCCACCCCTATCTCTCCTCCCCTCTTTCCCTCCCACCCTACCTAGCTAAGTCCCTCTCACTCCAACCCTTCTCTCCCACTCTCTCTCTCTTAGACTCTCCCTTTCACCCCCTCTCCCTCTCTCAAGACTCTCTCTCACTACCTCTCTACCTCTCTCTCTTAGGTCTCTCCCTCTCTCTCTCCCTCCCACCCTACCTAGACAACTCTCTCTCTTAAAATTATCCCTCCCTCTAAAGACATACATAAATACATACATACATACATACATAGAAGCATAATACATATGTACATACGATCCTACATACATACAAGCATACATGTGCATATGTAGATACAATCTTACATACATATAGGCATACATACATACATGCATTTATACATACATACATTGATACATTGATACATACATACATACATATATACATGCATACACACATACATACAAGCATACATACATACATACATACATGACATACAAGCGTACATGCACATACAAACATACAAATATATAAGCATACATTCAATAGAGTAGCATTTAACATAAAGCAATACATAATGCAAGCATGTTATACCGTGCTCGCATTATGTCTTGCTAGAAATGTCTCGCACAACAAATGCAAAAAAACCATGTCAAGACTAAGATATAACGCGAGCACATTAAAACGCGCTCACGTGAGTGCATTATAACGCGCTCACGTGAGTGCATTATAACGCGCTCACGTGAGTGCATTATAACGCGCTCACGTGAGTGCATTATAACGCGCTCACGTGAGTGCATTATAACGCGCTCACGTGAGTGCATTATAACGCGCTCATGTTATATCTTGTTTTGGGAATCCCCAAGCCTTAGCCTTGGTATTTGCCTTGGAATACCAACCCAAGGCTTGAAGGGCCTTCCCAATGACTAGAGACGTGTTTTTGCAAATTCTATAATATTTTACATAATTAGATTCATGCTCACTGTCAGGATTGCACATGTTTCAATGTCAAACAAATCAAACACCTGGGTAATGTTAGGTTCTCTCTTAGCTATCCAACAATGTGATTTTTTTCAATTTTTGACAATTTTAAGCCTTTCATTTATCATTTATTTTGTTTGTGTCTCTTTTTTGGAAAAAAGTAGTGTTTGGTTTTTTTGTTTGTTATAAATTAACCGTTCATCGAAATTTCAAATAAATTACATTTTTAGAAACTAAACTCCATTCTAATTTTTTTTTTTTTTAAATTCAATTAGTTTCCAAAATTTGTATGGGTAGCACGACCAAAATTCTATTTTTTAGGAAGTGTCCACTTAGAAAATTAGTAAAAAATCAAATATTCATTAAAAAATTATTAGAAAAATCATGCATCAACTACATACTGTTACCTAATTTCTCACTGAAGAGATTTTAAAAATACTAAAAAAAAATTCATCGTGCTAGGGACATACAAAAATTGTTATGTTATGTTTTTCTGTCAAAAACAACATCAATTTCTATACGTCCCTCTTTTGAACCTCTTAATCTCAACTATTTTCAAAATAAATTAGTAGTTTAGAAAGTAGACTCGAAGGACTACAATCCTTGTTTGTGTTGCATCTCAAAATTTTGAGTGTAACTATCCTCAATTTCATGTCCAAGGTGAGTATTTCCTAATTTTAGAAAAAAAAGTGGCCACATAAGCCCCCTTTTTGGTCCCCCATCTTTTTGCACTTACCTATATAGTATATAGTATATAATATATATGTAGTATAAAATATATAATATAACTAGTTGATAGGCTTCTCCTATGGAATTGTAAGTTCAAAATTGATCAGTAGACCTGTCTCACATCTGAAAACAAGATTTATCAACATTAAGCCATTGTTGAGTTGTTGAAAAAATGATGAATCAACTACCGTTTAATAGCAAAATCCTCCAAAATATCATGTAAAATCCTCAAAAAATGAAAATCAAATAATACCCAATTTCTGTAAGGGAAAAATCTAGATTTATCTTCCTCCAAAATATCATATGAAATCGTCAAAAAACGAAAATCAAATAATGCTCAATTTCTATAAAGTAAAAATATAGATTTATCTAAGTGGAAAAAATCTATCAGTGCAATCCTTGAACCTCTTTTAGGTGCAAGTGCTAGTATAAATAATATATAATATATAATATACTATAGTATACATTATAAAATATACAATATAATATAATATAAATTATATAATATACATTATATAATATATAATATATTAATATATAGTATATTAATATACTATATATATTATGTATTAATAATAATACAAAATATTATAAATACTAAATGTACAAGAATATCCGTTTCAGATGGCTATCTGTTAATGGATATCCATTTTTTTGACAAAATCAGTAGCCTTGAGATTTTCTTCGAGGCTACCTACAGATTTGGCTTGGGGGTGTCATACCTAGAAATTCAACTAAAAAAACATGTTTAGAAAATTTCCTCAGTTTTCCAAAGTTCGGCCTTGTGGCTGATGATTTTTTTGATAAAATTTGATGAACAAAAAGGGTTTATTGAACAAATTGTCAACTTTCCACCAATATCAAATATGCCTAATTTTGAATTTAATAGATAATTATTATTGATTTTCTACATACATTATGACTAAAGTCCTGATTGATAGGTTGATTGAAAAAATTCTATAAATTTCAAATTTCATATTATTCAAATCCGAAAGATGCATCACATTCTATGCTTCCCATACTATAGGATAAAAAAAATGAATTTCATAAAATTTTGACCAAGTTATGGAGGTCAGACAAACACATTTTAATGATTTTGAAAACTTCTAATAAAAAATTCACAACTAATTATTTACTCGCAAAAAAATTACAAAAAAATGTGGTATATCTGGGCATGTGTCATCTACTTATATTGAAATTTAAAAACAATATATATATATTTTTTTCTTGTACTTAGGTTGGTTAGACATACACCTGCTTTTCATTTTTTTCTTGAAAAATTTAGTACTACTACATTGAAATTTCAAATTTTCACAAAATAGATTTTTTTTTTCCCAAAAAGGACTAGTAGCTTAGAAACTATAATCAATTTGCTACAAATTCTATTCTTACATATTTTTAAATTATTTTAATAACCTATTCAATTTTTTTATGTCAAGTTGCCTAACTCTATTTTTCTAAATTTTCATTGCCACTTAAGGGACTAGTCTGGACCCCCATGATCTTGCACTAACCCATTCACATGTGATTTTTGGTCAAATCTTCTCCGATACCCTCATCATAGTTATTGGTCATGTTGAGCACAATTTTGGACAATTTGTCCTCATCACCTTATTGATAAATGTGTTTCAACTTAAAGTCCTCCAATTGGCCAAGGCTCTCCCATAATCTAGGAATGAATTTTCAAATCTTCCAATCTAGAGTCTCTTTTTACAAATGGAATTCATTATAATCATCGAATCTCCTTCCAAGTGAAGCCGTTTGAAACCCATTTTTTGACACAAATCGATCCCTATCCATGTCGCCTATATTTCAACTTCATTATTCATTCCCACTATCAATTTTCTCACCTCTTCTGCAAGTATCATGTCTGTTTGATGTCTTAAAATGCATCTTGCTCTAGAGGGCCTTGGGTTTCCCATAGAAGCACCATCAAAGTTCACTTTCACCTATCCTTCATTTGGAGGTTGCCACTTCACACCAAAGATCTAGGATTAGTAGTCTACAGGATTATCCCAACCCTTCCCATAAGCAAGAGATGATTTGATAAATTATTATGTAAGATAATTATAATTGATTATTTTTATTTGTGATAAAATTCATTACACTAATTTCTGTCCTACAAAAAATTCAATTAATAAACTATAAATGTATATATTTTGTATCATCACAACTACCAATATACAATTAAATATATGAGTGCATTTGCTAGAAGAAAGGGGCCAATAATTGGATGCACGGTCATATTGGTATAGTACTTATGATTATAGGATTTAGTCTTGCAATATATTTATACTATATATTGTTAATCAATCAATCCATGTGTAAATCAACAAATGACCAAATGGTGGAAAAGATGGATCCTTACATGAATAATGATAACTTATAAACACCATATAAAACAATCATAAATACATTCATAAACAAGAGAAATAAATACCTTTTTCTTCATCTAAAATATCACAACTATCCAAAATAAGTGTGTCATTTATAAAATAAGGTGCTCATCTAAACAAGTATTGATGTTGTGTGAAAAAATACTATTCTAATGTGATCAACTATTAGGATAACAATGCACATGTGCATTGGAGTATTTCATATTACATATTTGTCCTATCACAAATATAAACGGCGAGCACAAAAAGTATCTATTTTATGATGAAATGTGAAGGGTTGTCAAAAAGTTTTATGATCATTTAAAGTTGACTATAAGTTGTATTTTAAATAGTAATGTGTTGTTTTCATAACAAATAGCTAATATTTTTTTGTTCAAATAATGAGTCATTTATTTTGGATGTAAAGGTTAGAGAGAACAAGATTTATGGTTACCAAAAGGTATTGAGGTCATTTAGGTTGCATATAAGTTATATTTTAAATAAGAATATGATATTATTTTAATAAAAAGTGATATATTTTTCTACAACTACTAGGGTTTACATGATTAAGTTTTGGCCAAATCTTAAAAAATTTATTTTAAGGACTCTTCTCACTTGACATGCTAATGTGGAAAATTTTGTGATGAGTCACACCTCTAAACCTTAGTTGTAGATAAATAAGAAGCTATTTTACACTTCTAAAAAATGAAAGTCCTATGAAATTCCATGTAACTACTGTATGCTTGTAAAATTAATTGATATGACCATTGGCACTTAAACTTTATAACATCAAATGTTATAACCATTAATAATAAAATATCCTAACAAAATTGTTAGTTTCAAGATTTGACCATGTAAAAAATTTGTTCATTAACATTTCAGATCATACTCCATGATCCATCATTAGGATGAGCAAGCTAGAGAAGATAAATGAAATGAATAGCAAACTACAATGACTAAATAGATGTGGGGAAGACATGACATAGGACTTGAGGGATCCTAAGGGACAAAGAGGCCACCAGGGAAGAAAAAAGAGAAAATTTGGCAACAAAAAGAATAATTACAATTAATTACTCAATATAAATTATTAAAAAATAAAATGAACAAAAGTAAAAACAAATAACACAAAATTGCAAAAAGTATCACAAACAAATTAAACAAACATGGGAAGCCTAACAATGAACAAATAAAAGGGAAGACTACCTTTAATAGGATGGGATCTGGTGTGCAGACCAAAAAAGGTCGGAGGTTTAGGTCTTAGAAAAATCATAATGGTTAAAAATATTCTTCTAGTTAAACAAATTTGGAGAATATTTTCGTCCTCAAGGGAATGGACTGATATCCTAGCAAGAAAATATTTGGAGAGTAATAGATCCCTTATAATTTTGAAGGAATCCCATCTTCTTCCTAGAGGCTCAACCTACTGGAATAATTTGATTAATGAAAGAAAATTTGTTGACTCTGGAATGGGTTGGCAAGTTAGAAGCGGAAACCAAACTAGATTCTGGGAGGATAGATGGTTGTTTAATGAGCTCCTTATAAAAATTGATTCCTTTAGTGGGTGGGATGAGAATTGAAAAGCTCTTTTTGGCTCATATGTGAAAGACTATCGGGTAGATGGAAAATGGGTTAATCTGTGCCTTGTCAGTTAGGCTCTTGCTCCTATTCAGTCTTCTTTGCTAGCTATCAGAATCTACCCTAATCAGACAGAAGATCGTCTTGTTTGGAGTGATGAACCCTCAGGAAATTATTCAGTTCCATTTGATTTTTCCAGGCTTACTTCTTTCCAGGCTTCTCCTCCCTTCTGGTCGAAGGCTTGGTTCAAACATTTGGTCCCTAAAATCAATATCTTTTTCTAGATCCTTCTCCAAAATAAGGTGCTCACGGTTGACAACCTCTGTAAGCGTGGATTTCAAATACCTAATAGATGTTTTCTTTGCAAGATGGAGGCAGAGTCAGTGCGTCATATGTTTCTTCACTGTCCTTTTGCTGCCTCAATTTGGGAAAAAATAATCTGTTACTGGCAACTATCTTGGGTTTTTCCCTTGTTTATTGAAGATTTCTTCTGTCAATGGAAAGCCCCAACTCACAATCCTGTACTTTGGTACTTGTGGGATTTCTCTTTCCCTCATGTTGCTTGGATTCTTTGGAAAGAACGAAACAACATAATTTATAGAAATAAAGAAGCACCGATGGATTTTTTTTTTGATAAAATAATCAGATTTATGAAATAAAATGTCATTGCTATATCCCAAAAGGTTAGCAACTCCAAGAAAGTGGCTCACTCGTCCTACGATCTTAAGGTTGCTAAGGAATGGAATATAAGTCTTGATTTTCCCTGTGCCCCTAAATAAGCTAAGAAGAATAGAGAGGGTGTTTGCTGGTCTTTTCCGCCTAATGGATGGGTCAAAGCCAACTTCGATGGAGCGGCTAAAGGTAATCCTGGGGCGGCGGGTTGCAGTAGAGTCATAAGGGATTCCTTTGGAAACTTTCTAGGTGCAACTGCCACTCCCCTTAGATCTCAAACCAATCACCTGGCTGAGGCTACTAGAGCTTTTCATATTATAAATTTGGCATATAGTCTAAATTTTAAAAACCTTTGGCTTGAAGGGGATTCCAAAAATATTATTGATTGTTTTTTAGGCAGGTCCCCCCCTCGTGGACTATTAAGTCTTGGATTGATGATGCTATCTCGACCTTAACCAAGTTTGATAATATAAAGATTTCACATGCCTATAGAGAAGCCAATGCTATGGCAATTTTTTTTGCGAATGAAGGGGTTAGGAGCAAAGGACAGTGCAATTGGCTAAATATTAGTGAATTAAGCTAAATGTTCAGACCTTATTAAACTATGATGCGTCACATGTGCAAGAAGCATGTCACCTCATTAATGATGATAGGATGGGGTAAGTACATCACAATCATTAGATTGTATGGGACCGAGCTTAGTCGCTTAATCTGTAAGGTTGTCTAGCATGCTTTGTGGGCTCTTAGATTTGGCGGGACCATTTCAAGGAAAAATTTCATCTCTGTCTGCCCCACTGTTCTTGCCAAAATGGGTGGAGACAGGGAAAGAGTTGAGCTGGATAGCTTTGAGATGAATACAAGAAATACTAAAGCATGGAACAAAGTAAAAAGTGGGGGTTTACTCCCTTTTCTGGAAAAACTCCATGGGTCTAATCAGGAGGCCACTGAGCATTTTGAGAAGAATTGGAAAAATGGGGAACTTACCCTTTTTAGTAGGAAAGTCGAGCTTGATGAAAACCTTATAGCTGAAGTGACTAGAATTTCCACAGATGGACACAAATTTTTTAGGGACAGGGTTTTTTTTTATGAAGCTGTCATTAGATTTCTGAAGAAAGAGAAGGAAAGAATAAAACTTGTGAAAATTTCTAACAGCTACTTCGAAGTCGATACCATAAAATCTCTCTGGAGAAAAGTTCTTCATGTTATCATGGAGTACATTACTATGGATGGTCACTTCACCAGGGTCTATAGATATCACTTTGCCCCGCTCAACCATTTCCGCTACAAGGTCAGGGTTTCTATTCCCTACTATCTTCTTCGTTCTTTGAGAAAAAGTGTGGATGATCACATGAAAAACCCAAAAAGATATCCTATTTTGCATACTGGTTTGATTAGGTTAATTTTTGAATATTACCAAAATATGCCTACCCCTTCTAATTTGGATGCCCCTCCTGATTCTGAGGAGGATGATACTGTAGACATGTGAAATTAGCATTATGCACTTAGTTCATATTCATCTGCTCATTAAATTAATCAAGCTCATCAAATCCATTCACCAAGTAAATCGGGACTATTTAATTAATTCATAAGGTTATTCATTTAAATTAAATAAATCAATGTCTCACATCAACCTTTTAATTAAATAAACCAAACTTTATTTAATTAAATCTCAAAGGTCATATTTCTCCCTCTTGATTTAAATAAATCAAAATATTTAAGTCAAATGGGTCAAAATCCTCTAATCATCATCTAAGCTAATCTAATCCTGATTAACCTAATCTAACCACCCATCACATCCTCTAGCTTTTCCCACTTGCACCAATAAATCATTTTAATTCATTTATAAATTCATCATTTTCTTTCAACCTAGCATAAAAATAGAATATTCCCTCAAGTTTGAATATGATGACAAGTTGACTTGTCCCTTCCAACATTGCAATAACTTCTCTCTTTCATATCCCCCTCTCAACATTTAATTCACAATTTCAAATTTGAATCTCCCCCTCTTTGGCACATTGGCCAAAACTTGCACATTCCTCAACCTATCATAATGTGACAAGTGGCTTCATCTCATTGGTCAAATCATTATCCCACATTGCTCTATTTTGAGCTCTCTTCCAACTTGAAAATCTATAAATGAAAGGCCTCATTCTTCATCAACCTATCTACACTCTTAGGAAAAGTTACTCTCTTCAATTGAGAACTAATTTTTCCCATCACCATTGCATTGCATCTTGTGAGTTTTAGCAAGGATTGGGAAAGGGTCATTGGCACATTTGACACCAATCCAATATGGAATAGTTTGGCATTGGGAGACAACAACATTTATTCCCTCGCACTAGAATCAAAGAACATAAGCAATTTCAATTGAAAAAGTGGGCAATTGAACTCAAAAAAGCATTTCTTAATGCTTATTGAAACAACCTAGAGCATCGAATTGCTGCTTTTGTTTTCTATTTGAGACCAATAGGATCATTTGTTTTGGGGGGTTTAAAAACAATCACTGATCTGATCTTTTCAAAGTTGGATTAAAACTAAACTTAGAAACTTACTAGACATTGCTTTGAGGGCTAAAGTTGAACAAACAAACTTCACATTTGATTTTTAGTGCTTAAAAAAAAATTATCATTGCTTTGAAAGGTTAAAACGAACATGTGTCTTTTATGCTTTGTAATTTTTTTGCAAAATAATCACATCTAAAAAGGCGTATGCACTTCTCTCGTGCTTCACGGCAATCTTGAGAATCAAAAGTCTTCTTGATGACATTAAGTTGCATAAAAGATTGCCTCCACACTTCAGTTTGGGTTTAAGAATTGAACAAAATCTTATGTGAGTGTGAGTGGGGGCATTATCGCGTATATTCTCTCTCTTTGTTGCCATCAAAGATTGATCGAGTTACAGATTTTGTCTTTACTCACTTTTGTTTATCCTAGAGGGCCTGCCTTGGGGAAAAAGTACTCACCCAAGGGAACGACTCAACTGGTAACAATCTAAAGCCAAGAGTATTTCCAACCAGTATATAAATGTGGGTATTGGAGTAAACGCCAATATCACGCAGTTGATTCCGAAAAGATGGAGCCGAAAGGGGACTCTTGCCGTATGGGTCAATCTCCATGAATGGAAAGTCTGAAATAAAACCCTTGTTTGTAGTGGCCTATCAGCTCATTCACCAAGTTTATCAAAGTGGTGCATTGGAACTTGGATTCCAAGAAGTTACTTTCCATGTCCGATCTTGGTTAAAATATAAAGGTTAAGACTTCATTCTTAACATACCTTTATATTTTTTCCTTGGTTGCATGTAAAATCATCTCTTCTACTACGAAGGGCATGAGGCAAGTCCACCAAGAAAAATGTACCAATTGCGCTGGGGTGTTATATTGCTTGTGAGCCAATCTAAAAACACAATGCTTTGATCGAAAACATTGGAAAACCAACATTCAACATGAGCATCAAATCTCAAACCCTTTAGGAGAAGCAAATACCCTTGAACAGATTCACATGCTATTGCTTGCCCTTGGTATTTTATCCTTAGAGGCTTCTAAACATTTGGATTTTATCTCAATTTTCTCCTACTAAGGTCAACATCAGGAAACCTTTGCCTTGATTTCCTCGATTTCCACATAATGCATTTTGTGGGATGAAAGAAAATTAGGACATTGGACATTCAGTTGAAAACCTAATCAAGAATTGTTTGTGATAAAAAGAATCCATTAAGCAAAGATTTAATCAATTGGACCCCACATATGTGCTTGGCATCTTTTGGTCATATGGTTTTCATGCAAACATTGGTCTTTTGATTTTGAATTACTCTTAGAGAAAGACATGTTCTTCACTATCTTGGTCTCGTAAACAAGTCCTTCCTAGGTTCATTTAGGATCAAATCAAACATTTCACCCATCCCAAACATCTATTAAAACCCATCCCACCAAACAACTTTAGAGCTTTGAAAACATCATTCTAGACTTGGGTAAATCATCAAACAAAAAATCACCTTGTTTAGTTAGGAGTATAGGAATGCATCCTTTCTCATACCTCTAATTAAATTAGAAATCCTTTGAACAAGTTCATCCTAAGATAACATCTTACATCTTAGGGTTTACAATTTCATTACTCAAATCAAACTAGTTAAAATCAAACCCTAAGTCTAGCATTGATCCAAAGTCCCTAAACGTTCAACACTCATATCATTTCCCCTTTTCATCCTTCATCTCGTCATTGGTCTTAAGAACCTTAGAGGTCACTTTTGCAACAAGGTCAAAATGCAAGAGGAACATGGAATATAAACTTGATCCATACATCATGAGTAATCCAAGTCAACTAAGCTATCAAAGCCTTACAACGTCGATTGATTATCAACACGGGTGAAGCCACAATAGTGGTTTACAATTTGATGAAGGAAAACTGAGAAAAAATGGCCCCATGGGAAAAAAAATTGTTTTAGGGATTTGAATGAACCTACAAGTTCGACTGAACCATAAAGGGGTTCGATCGAACCCATCAATCACAGGGCCCACATTTCTCGCCCAAAAAGAAAAAGGAAAAATGCATAGTGAGGGGGTTCGAATCAACCCTGGTTCTAGCGAACCCCCTGGTTCTAGCGAACCCTCCTTTTCCCTAATTTTTGATTTTGTTCACACAAAAAACCTAACTTTTTACGCTTTGATGCTCAGGTTGAGGATGAAAATGGGGGAATCTTCACAAACCCAATTGGAGTCAGGTAGTCCTCGAAACGAGCTATCCAATGAATATAATTTTAATATGTTTTGGTTTTATTATGTATTTGTTTTTTTAGTTTTATTAAACATAGGTTTTTCATCGAAAATGAAGGTATCTATTCTGCACATGTGGAAAAATAGTAGATTATCAAAAACAAAAATTGAAAAATATGAGTGCACCAGATATTGAAGTCCTTGGTCCAACAAATAAAAAACAATTGAATTTTGATATATACAAAAAAGTTACGTGTTATACGGTCGCGCTATGTCTGAATTGTCATTGGTTTGAATTCAAAACTTGATTAAAGAAAAATTATTCAATAAAAAACTATCTAACCAAGTGCAAGCACTAGATATCGAAGTTACAAATCTAAATTCAAAAGAATTAGAATTTTATCCTTCAGGGAAAAAAAGTTATGCGTTATACGGTGTGCGTCACTTTTTAAAAATGTTGTTTTTTGAAAAACCAGTTTTGTGGGAGATGGAAAGAAGTGCAATTTGATTCCAAAAATTTTGAAAAAATATTTTTAGAATCTATAGACAAAATGTGATGAGACTCTAGTTTGCATCATCTTCAAATTCCTCACAGTTTATCTGCTATAGGTGTCCGAATGTGAAGATTTAGTTAAAAATAAAAATTTCAGTGTCTAGTTTGGCCAAAAATTGTAAACCACTATTGTGGGATCACCCACACTCACATCTATACAAACCGTACATGGGATCATTACCTTCGACAAATGTCAAAAGTACAACAAATGTGAGTATGCCCAAATCAAAGTTTGGGACACCTTTTCGAATGGTAGATTTAAATCCAAGTCCAAACCTACAAATCCACCAACCAAACAATTAATGCATGAGCCTTCAAACGAACAAGATCATCCCACTAAATCCCTACATGCCAAATGAGAATGTACCAAGTAGAAGTATTCCAAACATGAATCCGATAAACTTTGGGATAAATATGATTGCAAATCATATGAATATTGTTCAAAATCCAAACAAGATGTTAACGACTTCAAGACAAGGTGACACCATGCAAAATCAAAGTTACCTAAATCAAGACAATGTTCAATTTCAACCTATAATGCCAAATTTGAACATCATCCCAAGTCAGAACATTGTCCAAAATCAATTTTTCCATGATTCCATTCAAAAAACACAAGTATGCATCCCAAATTTGCTTGAACAAAAACCAAATCAACTATATCAAGGGAGTCAAGATCGAAATCAAGATCAAATTTGGTGAGATCAAGATCAAATTTGGCAAGATCAAATTGCTACACTTACCAAAATAGTTGAGTCATTGCGCCAAGAGACATCTCCACCACCATTACCCATATCAACATCATTCCTTGGTTTAGGGATTCCCCCTTTACCTAGCACCAAACAATCCATCCAAATCAATCTACCTAACACCAATCAAGCCATCACATCAAATCTTTTGAATATACCATCGACATCACACCAACAGATGGTATCTAATCAAATGACAACATCAATATCGACATCGCACCAACAAATGGTATCTAATCAAATGACAAATCAAAATATGGTCTCCCAAGGATCTATCACCTCAGTCATTCCGACCATTCCTATCACCTCGATCACTCCAACCACCCCTATCACACCCATCACTACATCTAACACAATTCCAAATCCACCAGCACTACCGCCAAAACCAAACATAGCAAGACAATATAACATTGCACTAAAAGCTCACTAGGCCTACCAAAAGGCCATCCAACAATATCTAGTCACGCAACAAACAACACAAGCTCAACAAGTGCAACAAGCCTCTCAAGCTGCCCAACAAGCACAAGCACAAACAAAAAAAATGATAACTATTGGGGACAATGATGAAGATCTATCCATCAATGAACACCTTCAAGATGTTTCCACCTCATCCAACGATCAAATTGACATACATCAAGAGTCACTTTTCAATCATGATCAAAATACACCAACAATACCCAACAATGATCCAATTCGAGAAATGTTGACATCACTTGACCCTATGGTTGAAGACATTGACAATCTCCCCACCACAACTGGTGAAAGCAATGATCAAGATCTATCCATCAAAGAGCACATTGAAGATGTTTCTATCTCGTCCGAAGATCAAATCAACATAGGTCAAGAGTCACTTTTCAATCATGATCAAAATCCACCAACAATACCCAACAATGATCCAATTCAAGAAATGTCAACATCACTTGACCCTATGGTTGAAGACATTCACAATCTCTTTGGCACAATTTTAGAAAACAATGATCAAGATCTCTCCATCGATGAGCACCTTGAGGATGTTTCCACCCCATTCGATGATCAACTCACCATACATCAAGAGCCACTTTTTAATGATCTATTTCAAGGAGTGTTAGGATTATCTGATCCTATTGACATAATGCATGATCCGTTGACCTATAATCATGTTGAAAATGTCTCTACATCACCTTATGAGTTAGAGGACATATCTCAAGAATTCATTCCAAAGCATGATCAACATCTTTCACCAAAGTCTAGCAGTGGTCCTTTCCAAGACATGTTGACCCCCTTTGACCTCATGGTTACAGATACTGAAGGAATCCTCAACTTGACACTTGATCCAAGTCCACTCAAAGATCAAGAGGATATTGAACCATTCCCCATGCCTAATGATGACATCCAAGAACCCTTTGTAAGCAATCCATCCTTTGAAACTGACCCATGTCAAGAACCTGATCCAAAGCATGTTGAAAGCAACTTCGAAATCATTCAAAATCAAAAATTTATATACCCAAGATACTACAATGATCTAATGGACACTCTCCTATCTATGCAAGATGCACATACTCCTCCATCTACCCATGAGATTATTTCTATGGATGGACACATAGATGATCTTCATTCAAAAAGGATCCCTTTATTCCTGACATTGTTACACCATAAGAGCAGGTTATTGATTCATATAGTCAAACAGAGTTGTCAACATCAAGATCAGATATATCCAAAATCCAGATTAAAGACAGCATGTATGAAGATATCCAACATTATCCACTCAAGGAATCAAGTCAGACAAAACAGGATATTCAGGAGTCAACAAAGCATCTAATCGAAATAACATCATATGCAATGGTCATTTATCAGAGAATGCATTCTAAACAAGAGCTCTCAGAATAGGCGAAATCAAAGCATGAAGGTACTACTTCCACAATAATGGGGGCAACTTTGTCTCAAGAAAACGTCAACATAGGGAGCATGAAGAATCCTTATGATGAAACCGATGTCAGTACTACAACCAGCCATGTCATGAATCTTCATCCACCTATCACCCCATCCACGAATTGGGACCAATATCAAAAGAAAGATTTGAATCAAAGCATGAAGAAAATTATCAAAGAAAAAGAAGCCAAGGAGAACGATGGACAAATCAAATATAAATGGATACTAAAGAACACAAAGAAAGATTATCCCTATCAAACTCCATCAGTCAAAGAAACTATGGGGCAAAATAAAAAAGGGAAAAGTATCCATCAAAGATGTTCACAAAAACAAAAGCAGGATTTTCAAGCAACATACAAGGTATATCAAGCAGTTGGTCCTAATTTCACACACACTTTCGTATCCACCCATCATTGCTCATCTTCCTAAGATTGGAGAGTCAAATATTTCAAACTGTCAACCAATCCATCTCTTATCCCCAAACACACTCTGTCCACACCTCCACGCATGATATCCAATTCTCACATTGACCATGTGTTGGCAAAGACCCTTCATCATAAGGATTTTGAAGGCACTCTATCATGATGTATGCATGGAGACAGAGTTAACTTTGATATCAATAAAATAGATCAAGAATCCCAAAAGTTGCATTCAAGTGCATGTATCTTAGCAAAGCAGCTTATTCAAGCAGGATATTGATGACACATTATGACAGGGGCATCTACATCAGCGACACCTTGTGATTCGGCATGAGCTTAAAATCTTTCGAAAAAAAAAAATAAAAAAAAATGAAAATCCAAAAAACAAAAAAATTAGAAAAGGATTGAAAGTAGTAAAGAGAAAAAATCATCCTCTAGTGAAAACCACTACGGTGGCGCTTTGGACAGGTACCATGATGAAAACCTGGCAAACAAGCGTCATGTGTAGAATCAAACATCTACGTGCACCAGTTCAGGTGAAAGCATCTCATCCCATCCATAATAAAGCCAACATTCCATCTGTCTTATCCATAAACCTATGCATTCATGAACCAGTTACCTAATCCATTTTCATCCATCTACATCCATCATCCCCGTTATCTTGATCTTGACAATTTTGGTGCACACTTTGCACTTGCTTATGGTAAACATCTTTGACATGGGTCATTTTCATTGATCCTATCCTATGCAGCATTATTGCTCTGAAGCATTATCCAAATAAGCATGTTCTTTATCCGAACACCTTATCTTATCACAAGATAATCCTTGGCATCCTTTGTGTGCTTATCATCTAGAAATCCATTCATGGCATCCCATACATTGCTAGACACTGGGGACAGATATTTACATCTTGCTTCGGGAATAAATCTTGGTCTATATCCTCCAACTTATGTGGTGATCCGAACATTGGCAAACGTGAAATCAAATTGGTCAAAACATTTGTGATCTAGAGTCTGAATCACTAGCCCATGGCATATTTTAACAAGAAGATGCTCCTTATCAAGCTTCATCAAACATAGAACATCAATCAAAACAATCGATATCAATCGCATCTAATTTGCACGTCAACGTCACATCAAATCATTCAAACAAATTTTGTTCCAAATCAAGCTTCATCAATCATGATCAATCAAATCCAATTAAAAAATCATCACCTTGGGATATCATTGTGTTGCTTAACACTATCCTTTCATTGTTGTGCATCCTCAACAATGTTATCGTCATCAATCCTGATCAATCAATCCTTGCATTGTTGTGCATCCTCAACAATGTTATCGTCATCAATCCTGATCAATCAAATCCTTGCATTATTGTGTATCCTCAACAATGTTATCACCATCAATCCATCAATCTGATCAATCAACCTTAGCTTGGTTTTCAACAAAATCCCAAACAGATCATTGATATCATATCTATATCCAAATAGTCAAAATCATGCGAAAATTCAAAACACCAGAAAATCCAAAAATCCAAAAACATTCAAAACATATCAAAATCCAAAAACATACAAAAATTGAAAAATGTCAAAAACTGTAAAAAATCTCACAAAACACACAAAATCCAAAAACATTCAAAAACATCAAAATCCAAAACATTCAAAAAAATGCAAAATCCAAAAACATTCATAAAATCTCAGAAAACCCCAAAACATTCAAAAAATCAAAAATCAAAACATTTGTAAAATCTTGAAAATACCAAAAACAGCCTCAAAACATTCCAAAAACATCAAAAACATCCAAATATTTGAAAAAATCCATCCATCCCATTTTGTTTTCACTCAAAATAATCAATCATCCATAATAAACTGATTGTCACCTTCATCATTTTCCAACACAAACAGAAACAATCATAGCAGTCAGCAAAAGCAAGCTTCAATCATAAAATTAAAATCGAAACAACAAACCTTTAAAACAAAATCAAACTCTTGATCATTTTCAGACATGTCAATCAAACTTATATCAACAGCCTATCAATCAACTTATCAACCCATCATCATCCTATACAATGCATATCCTAGGATATATCGTTCCGACAATGGACATCATTTTGGATATCACTTTGGATTCTTATCCTATTAAAACAACATCCCTTTGGCTGAAGGTATGAGGAACATTGGCTTGTTTGCATACTTGATCTTTTCTTTTGATTTATCTTATTGTGCTCATTCCAAGGACCTCTTGATGATATCCGAACGAAGGATTTAGAGATATAGGAATAGGGTAATGATCATTATCTTTTATCTGTTGTGCTTGTTGGACGTTCTTGTAATATAACTTGGCAAATACTTGCTTTGTTAGGTGCATCCTAGCAAGGTTTTCGTATGTCAAGTGTGAACAAGAATACTCCTATCTGTTTGTTGAGTCAAAATCCATCACACTAAGTACCACGCTATCCTGGTCCTTTATACCTTGATGCATCGTACTTATGCGTGTTATCAAACATAAGGTAAGTGACCCTTTTAAAATCCCAATCCTTGATAAGCAAATCATCCATCTATTATCATCATTTCTCATCATCATCTCTCATAAAGTTGGCTTGTTGGATCCTCTTGTCATCATCTAATTTCATGTTTTTCGCACTAACATCACATCATGAATAGTTAATCATCATCACCAATGCATCCATCCTGCATCGAAACCATCAGCAGTCGGCATATTATCTCACATGCATGTTCATCATCATAATATAGATCTGTTAGTCTAATCATCTCATAAATCCATACATTTGCATAATCATAGCATATCACATCATCAATCTCATCCATCTCACATGCATCATATCATCATTTAAGTTGTTTAAGATAATATAGATTTGTTATTCTAAGCATCTTAAAAGCATCTCATTTGCATCATCATCCATAACCATCCATCTTGAACTTTTTTATTGCGAGATCGACCCTCAAATCAAATCTTTTCGCTTGATCTCTCGAGGGAGCAATGTACTAGTGTACTTCTTTCCATTGGAGCAACTAAAAAAAAAAATCAGAAATTTTTTTAATTTTGATTGCGGCAAGTTTATTCTTTGAACCAATGCAACAAGTACATTGCTTCAAAGAGGGGAAAAATGTAGACATGTGAAATTAGCATTATGCACTTAGTTCATATTCATCTGCTCATTAAATTAATCAATCTCATCAAATCCATTCACTAAATAAATCAGGACTATTTAATTCATTCATAAGGTTATTCATTTAAATTAAATAAATCAAAGTCTCACATCAACCTTTTAATTAAATAAACCAACCTTTATTTAATTAAATCTCAAAGGTCATATTTCTCCCATTTGATTTAAATAAATCAAAATATTTAAGTCAAATGGGTCAAAATCCCCTAATCATCATCTAAGCTAATCTAATCCTGATTAACCTAATCTAACCACCTATCACATCCTCTAACTTTTCCCACTTGCACCAATAAATTATTTTAATTCATTTATAAATTCATCATTTTCTTTCAACTTGGCATAAAAATGGAATATTCCCTCAAGTTTGAATATGATGACAAGTTGGATTGTCCCTTCCAATATTGCAATAACTTCTCTCTTTCATGTCCCTCTCTCAACATTTAATTCACAATTTCAAATTTGAATTTCCCCCTCTTTGGCACATTGGTCAAAACTTGCACATTCCTCAACTTATCATAATGTGACAAGTGGCTTCATCTCATTGGTCAAATCATTATCCCACATTGCTCTATTTTGAGCTCTCTTCCAATTTGAAAATCTATAAATGAAAGCTTCATTCTTAAACAACTCCTCCACAACTTGATCCACAATCTCATGCACAAATGCATCATTGTCATTTGAATCCATATCATCTTCATATCATTTTCAAAGCAGTTTCATCATTTAACTTATCTAAAGGGGTTGGGAAAGGGCTATTTTCCATATCAAAATAGCACCAATCCCTCCATAAGATCAAGTGTTTGCTTCGTTTAAGAATAAGAATAGTTATTTTTTGTATTTTCTCAATTATTTCATCTTTTTCCTTGTTCTTTAACAATGCAAATAGATTTTATGGGGAATTCTTATTCTAATCTTGTAATTTTGATCTAATAAGGTAATTGTTTTCTTTGTTCATGCTAGAATGGAAAGGGGTTCATAGATACCGAACCCAGCTGCTCAAGGAATTTTCCCAATTTGAGCCCAGTTAGTATGGTCCTTAGCCGTTCCTCTGTCCAAATTAGTAAGAAAATCCTTAACCCCCTTTCTATGAAAGCTTGCACTGCGCCTAAGCCAGAAAGTTCTACCCTTAAAACCAGAAGCGTAGGTACGAATCTACCGAGTAAAAACCTTGTGTCATACTCTGAAGACTCTCCTGATTTTGAGGATTCTGGTGCGAACAATACTTCGTCCTTTGTTGCCCCGTCACTGGATAGAGATGCTAGAATTGGTTCCCCTGTAACCCCCGACCTTGCTAAAACTTGCTTCAACCTAGAAAGAGAACCCACTATGGATGTCTTGGGTTTAGCTAGGAATAATGTCGCTGACCATTTCAAAATTTTGAAATGGATCTTTCATGAAATCAACAACCAAAAAATAAAAAATTGGGCCCTTCAAAGTAAACTGGAAGAAATGGGAGCCAAGGTTACGATGCTTGGTAAGAAAGAAGCGGAGCGAAAAGATCATGGTGCTAGTAAAGAAACCCAGAACCAAGTGGGCATGGACAAAATAGTTGAAATTGAGTTGGATAAAATGAAAAATACTGTTAAAATTATAGTCGAGTAGAACAATAGGATGGAAAGACACAATGCCATCATCATCAATGCCATGACTGAAAAATTGGACAAAGCTCAACAAGGGTCTTTGGTGGGTGATCCCACAATAGTGGTTTACAATTTTTGGCCAAACTCGACACTAAAATTATTTTTTTAAACTAAATCTTCACATTCGGGCACCTATAGCGGCTAAACCATGAAAAAATTGAAGATGATGAAAATTAGAGTCTCGTCACATTTTGTCTTTACACTTCTTTTTCCATCTCCCACGAAAACTGATTTTTTTCAAAAAAATAATATTTTTAAAAAGTGACGCACACCGTATAATGCATAACTTTTTTTCCATCAAGGATAAAATTCTAATTCTTTCGAATTTAGATTTGTAACTCTGATATCTAATACTTCCACTTGGTTAGACAATTTTTTATTGAATATTTTTTCTTTAATCAAGTTTCGAAGTCAAACCAATTACAATTCAAACATAGCGACCGTATAATGCATAACTTTTTTTGTTGGATCAAGAACGTCAATATCTAGTGCGCTCATATTTTTCAATTTTTTTTGATGATAATCTGCTATTTTTCCACATGTGCAAAACAAAGACCTTCATTTTCGATGAAAAACCTATGTTTAATAAAACTAAAAAATAAATACATAATAAAACCAAAACATATTAAAATTATATTCGTTGGATAGCTCGTTCTGAGGACTACTTGATTCAAGGTGGGTTTGTGAAGATTCCTCCATTTTCATCTTCAACCCGAGATCCAAAGTGCCAAAATTCAAATTTTTTTTGTGTTTCGGGGAGGGGATGAGGAATAAAGGGGGTTCAAACGAACCCCTAGGGGTTGGGTTTCATTCAAACCCTGGTTCATTCGAAATCCCCTTCTATGAGGGATTTTGGTAGCTTTTTTGGCGGGAAAGTATTAGGAGGGTTCGCCTGAACCTAGTTCTAGCGCACCCCTAATGGGTTCGTTTGAACCAATAGGTTTGTATGAACCCCTAAAATCAATTTTTTTGCCATGCATTCATTTTCTGTGAATTTTCCTTCCTCACTTCAATTGTAAACCACTATTGTGGCTTCACCTTGGTGGTTGATCTGGATGAGGTCAATGATAAAAACCAGGATGAGGATGTTGGTATTTCAAAGAGAACCAGAGCTAATTTGAAGAGGAAGACACCTCCTATGACGTAGATGATTCAAACCTTCAAGAAGGGTTAGTTGCGGCTGATTTTTTTGTTGGTTTTTCGACTAGTTTTTTGTCTGACCCTCTTAGTTTTTTGCGAGTAGCTACTGCCTTTTTTATTTTTTCCTTTTGTGCATCCTATTTTTTCTATTGGACTTTTTAGTCCTTTCTTTTTTGTTGTAAACTTGATAGTTTCGGGTCCCTATAAAACCCGTTTTTCCCTTTATCAAAAACAATAAACAAATCAAAACTAAAAATTAAATATGCAAAGAATATATACAAATAAGAATAAATAAGACAATAAACAAATAATGCACACACATATATACATACATATGTATGTATATATAATACATATATATATATATATATACATGTACATATATACATACATACATACATACATATATATACACACACATACATACATATATGTTTATATGTATGTGTGTGTGTGCATGCAACAGTCTAAAAGCAAATTTAAAATGAAAAAAGAACAAATAATAAATCTAGAAATTAATCTTAAAGAAAAATAATTTGACTAATTGACAGAGCTTGAGGAAATGAGAAAGAAAAAAAATGACTAAAAAAATGACTAAATAACAAATTGTGATGACCCAAAAAATGAGAGGAAGATTTTTAACAACATCCATGAAACCAAAGCACTCTATGGGACCCAAGAACAGCACAACCCACCAGTACAAAAGCTTTATAAAGTTTGTAAACTGGTCAAAACTATGAAGAAAGAAGAAAAAGACAGAAGACATAGAAGACATCGTGAGAAAGGAGAGGCGCAAGCTCTTAAGAGAGGAAGATGCGAGGAAACTCAGGAGGCGAAGAGCAAACCGAGTAGGGAGAAGGAAAATTCAAAGACCTTGTGAAAAGAAGGAAGAAGATTAACGAGGTAAAGGTAAGGATGGCTACAAAAGTCAAAAAAGGAGGAAAGGGAGGCTGGTAAAGTATCCTCACAGCCATTAATGGCACTTGCTTTTGAATAAAGTTCCAAAGGCATTTTTCCACGCCCTTTAGTTTCATCGCTCTGTAGAGGGAGTTATGCCATTTGTTCACCTGCAGATATTCCGGAAAAAAATATTTAACTTATGGAAACATCCACCGGATGATCTCATCGCAAACGTAGAAAAATTGTGAGATTTGATTGATACTTCGGTTGTTTCTTTTTGGCCCCAATTTCAGATCAATCTTGCAAGATTGGATGATGTTGGCGAAGCTTTCCAGTGCCAGATCTGCCAGGAAGTTGCGTACAAGCCTGTTGTTCAGGCCTGCGGTCACGTCTTCTGCTTTTGGTGTCTTCTACAAAGCCATGAATAGTTCTGGCACATCACATTGCCCTGTCTGTAGGAGTTCATATCAGCATCTGCCCAGAGTGTGTGAATTGCTTCATTACCTTCTTTTGAAAGCATTTCCGAAGGAATATAAAAATCGGGCTCAGGAGGTATTAGAATGGGATAGAAAAAGGGGTGCCTTCTCTACTCAATTGGGTACTCTGGATCTGAATGGTCAAGCAAGTGCAGGAACTTCTATTTCAGAAAACAAACTTAGGATCTCCAAGTGATCGTCTGTGCTTGTTGTCTCTCTGCATTCCATCTGTCTTTCTGGCGCAGCTCTTAAAGCCCTTTTGGAAATTTCATCTGTTGGCCTTGATACTCGCGTGTTCATGCACTTCTGCAGCACGACTCATGCAACTTCGAATTGATGGGAGTCTCCCATGGCTGACTACCTGCATGCAGCTGTGATTATCTTGGGCGGTCTCGAGTCCGCCTATGATGTTGTCATCACTTCTCTGACAGCCACACTTGACACTATTGATATGGATGATTTTCAAGCCCATTTGCTTGCCTTTGAGATGCGCATTGATGCCCAACAGGCCCTCCTTCAGCAACACCCAGTGGCCAATGTCGCCACCCGTAATCGTGCTCCCAATTCTCCTTCTCAGCACAATAAAAGTAGAAGGAACCACAATAATACCACCGATGCAATAGGAAATGCCAGCACGGGCTGTTGGTTTCTGGAGATGCCCCAATCGGCATTGGCAGCTCTTACTAGAGATCATGTTCCCATTCAGTGGAGAGAGAACTCTCTAAGACACGTTTATTTCTTGTGCATCCTCTATAAACATCCTTGTCTGGGGCTGGTAGTTCTTCGCGGGCAGCATCTCTATCGCCTCTCTTCGAGTGTTTCTCCACCCTCTCAGACCCCTTCTACAGCCTTTGTTGGTGAACGAACTTCTCTTGAGAGATGGCATCAGCATTTAGGTCACCCTATGCCACGAACTGTTCGGCATGTTGTCGGAGTCGAGTCGCTTCCTGTTAGTCAAAATAAATTGGGTCTTTGTAGTCCCTGTCAAGTCAGTAAGAGTCACCAATTGTCATTTCCTTTTAGTTCTACTATTTGTACGCATCCTTTGGAATTAATTATTTCTGATATTTGGGGTCCTTCTCCTTATGTCTCTTATGATGGATTTCGTTTTTATTTAATTTTTGTGGATATCTACAGTAGATATACATGGCTCTTTCCATTATCTCATAAATCTGACGCACTACCTACATTCATTAATTTCAAGACTAAAATTGAGAATCTACTTGGCCATAAAATCAAAACCTTCCAATCCGACAATGGGGGGGAATTTATTAAATTTAAACCCTTTTTGGCCTCCCAGGGCATCACACAATGTTTTTCCTGTCCCTACACCCCCCAACAAAATGGTTTAGCCGAGCGCCGACACAAGCACATTGTGGACACTGGCCTTACCCTCCTTCATACGGCTTCTGTTCCCTTCATCTATTGGACCGATGCTTTCCTCACGGCCTGTTACTTGGTGAACCGGTTGCCCACCCCCATCCTCAACAATCGGTCCCCCCTTCAGTGTCTGTTTAACATGGGTCCTGACTATCGTGCGATGCGTGTCTTTGGGTGCCTCTGTTTTCCCTACCTTCGTCCCTATAGCTCTAATAAGCTGGACTCACGTTCTCTCCCTTGTGTCTTCTTGGGTTACAGTTTGGTTCACAAAGGCTATAAATGTCTCCATCTTCCCACCAACAGAATATATATCTCTCGGCATGTTGTGTTTGATGAAGGGGCCTATTTTTTGCTGCTCGCCAGAACACACCATCACCGGACTTGATCTCTGCACCATCCCTCGTATCCACTCTCCCACTTTATCACTCACCTCCATCTAGTGTGTCTTCACCTCCCTTGCAAGGACCTCACCATGGCCTCTCCATTCCCCTAGATGCCTCACCTTCTCGTCATGACCTCCCTACCCGAATCGAATCTGCTTCCCCCGCCTTAGTAATTTCGGCCCCACCATCTCCTAGCCGTGACCCCTCTTCCTCCCCTTTGTCGTTACCTTCGCCAAGCTCGATGGTTCCTCCTACGAATGTGCATCCAATGGTCACAAGGTCCAAACATGGCATTTTTCGGCCCAAGGCATACAGTGCTACTAATCACCCCTTATCTCCTGATGATATTGATGAGCCCACATGTTTTTCCCAAGCCAAAGTGGACCCACAGTGGCACTTGGCTATGGATAATGAAATTAATGCTCTTCTCCAGAATGGAACGTGGAGCCTAGTCCCATCCAAGCCTTACTTAAATATTGTTGGGTGCAAATGGGTTTTTAAATTGAAAAAGAAAGCAGATGGCTCCATTGATCGCTACAAAGCCCGACTAGTTGCCAAGGGGTTCAATCAGCAGGAAGGAATTGACTATGGGGAGACTTTCAGTCCTGTGGTAAAACCTTGCACCATTCGTACAGTTCTCACTATTGCACTCTCTATGGGTTGGCCCCTTCACCAACTCGATGTGCAAAATGCTTTCCTCCATGGTGTCCTTGAGGAGGAGGTTTACATGAAGCAACCACCTGGATACATTGATCCCCAGTTTCCTACTCATGTGTGTCGACTCCACAAGTCTCTCTACGGTCTCAAACAAGCTCCACGGGCCTGGTACCACCGCCTGAGCACCTTTCTCCAACAGGTTGGGTTTGTGGGTTCCAAAGCTGACACTTCGCTATTCATTAAGCGAACCGCCCACTCCATAGTTTTTATGCTTGTTTATGTCGACGATATTATCATTACTGGATCTACAGTGGACTGTGTTCAAGCTTTGATATCTCAACTTCAGTTCGCCTTTGCCATAAAGGACTTGGGCTCTCTCCATTATTTTTTGGGCATCGAAGCTCTTTCAACTCCTACAGGGCTTCTCCTATCTCAAAGAAAGTATACACTTGATCTTCTCAAGAAGACAAAGATGGACGGTGCAAAACCGGTTCGCACTCCTATTTGCAGCCAAGACAAGTTGTCTAAATTCACCGGCTCCGCGTTCAGCGATCCAACTCTATACAGGAGTGTTGTCGGTGCTCTTCAGTATCTCACTCTTACGAGACCTGATATTGCTTTCGCCGTCAATAAGGTCTGTCAGTTTATGCAGCAGCCCACTGATGATCATTGGAACGCTGTCAAGCGTATCCTGCGGTACCTAAAGGAAACTCTCTCTTATGGACTGCAACTCAGCAAGTCTACCCCTCTCACTCTTACTGCCTTTTCTGACTCAGATTGGGCTGGCTGCCCTGATGACCGCCGTTCTACTAGCGGTTACTGCATCTTCCTTGGTCCAAATCTGATTTCATGGAGTGCTCGAAAACAAAAGACCGTCTCAAGGTCTAGTACTGAAGCTGAATATAGAGGAGTTGCCATAGCCACTGCTGAGCTAATTTGGATTCAATCCCTCCTCTCTGAACTTGGATATTCTCCCACTGCTTCCCCTGTTCTATGGTGTGACAATCTTGGTGCTACGTATCTCACAGCTAATCCAGTCTTTCATGCACGGACTAAGCACATTGAGATTGATTATCATTTTGTTCGTGAGAAAGTTGCTAACAAAGGTCTTGTTGTCCGATTCATCTCTACAAAAGATCAGGTTGCAGATGTCTTCACTAAGGGGTTGAGCTCTGCTCGATTTGCTTTACTTCGGAACAAGTTGACCATACGAACACCCACGCTCAACTTGCGGGGGCATATGGAAACATCCACCGGATGATCTCATCGCAAACGGAAAGAGTCCTCCTTTTAGAAACTCTGTTTCTACCGTTTCTATTTCTTCTGATGTTTCTATTTCCTGTAGAAGTTTCTATTCCTTCTCTCTGTAAATATTATTTAAAATCCCTTTACCCAATGTTCTGGGTATGGGAGAATACATAGAACAGTTTTAGACTTTACATAACTCTTGCCTGCTCTGTATTTGTTCACGCGAAACATTGTAGAAAAATTGTGAGATTTGATTGATACTTCGGTTACTTTCTTCATTGGCCCAAATAATTGAAAAGTAGACAATTTCATATCAATATTTGCAAGATGGAGAGAAACATGGATGATGTTGGCGAAGCTTTCCAGTGCCAGATCTGCTAGGAAGTTGCGTACAAGCCTGTTGTTCAGGCCTGCGGTCACGTCTTCTGCTTTTGGTGTCTTTACAAAGCCATGAATAGTTTTGGCACATCACATTGCCCTATCTGCAGGAGTTCATATCAGCATCTGCCCAGAGTGTGTGAATTGCTTCATTACCTTCTTTTGAAAGCATTTCCGAAGGAATATAAAAATTGGGCTCAGGAGGTATTAGAATGGGATAGAAAAGGGGTGCCTTCTCTACTCAATTGGGTACTCTGGATCTGAATGGTCAAGCAAGTGCAGGAACTTCTATTTCAGAAAACAAACTTAGGATAAGTGATGTTTTGTGTGCCCATTGCAAAGAGCTAATTTATCGTCTCACAGTGCTCAATTGTGGGCATGCATTCTGTGACTCATGTGTTAATTATAGTGTCTTTCAAGGAACAGCTCTTAAATGCCAAGTTTGTCAAAGCTTGGACCCTGCAAAATCACGGGCTGTTTGTCTGGAGCTGCATTACTTCTTACAGAGCATGTTCACAGTGGAATATGCAGAGAGAGAGAAGACATTACTTGTGCAAAATAAACAGTCTAAGCAGGAATCCCCAACTGATGAGGGAGCAGAGACGTCATCCCAAAGGGAAACAGTTGTTCATGTAGATGTTGGAAGACTGTGGGTTCTGTCCCATTGTGGGAAAGAGGTATAAATGTAAAGATTGTACTGAGTCTATGGGATTTGATTTGTGTCAAACATGTTATCAGTCCCAGGCAGGTTCATGTATTCTTGGTAGGTTTAATCAACATCATAAATCAAAGCATCAGTTTGAGGTGGTTGCAGAAAGAAGGCTACAAGGAGTTATATTCCTAGATGGAGATGCAGGACAGTTTATCTGATAGCGATGATAAGTTTTTAGTGGGCTAAAAGCTCTCAAAAAGTCTATGTCCAAAAGGTAACATTCTCCCTTGTTGAAGTTATATAGTTTTGAGATTACTCTGTTTGCAGTCCAATACAATCTTAAATTTAGGCGGGGGAGCCATGGAGGAGGCCGCTGCTTCTATTTTTATGTTTCAAATGGTTCTATTCAATCTGTTTAAGTCTAAAACCGCTTGTAAAATTCAGGAGCGGCTACTCCTCAGGGAGACTAATTTCAAACCCAACTAGCTATTGAAGGCCGATAGTTTGCCCATTTTATTCTATTATTAATGTAGTGGAAATTATCTTTTGTAAAAAATATTTCAATATCTTTGAATTATACATTAAGAAAATTTAATTGCTGGTGGCGAATTCTCACAAGATGAATTTGTCATGGAGTGAATTTTCTCACAATGAATTGTTGAAGTGAATTTTCCGACACTAAATTGTTGACAGTGAATTTACCTGAACACACAGCAACAGAACAGAAAATACAAAACCAAATCCATATTTCCTTTCCAGGGGACTACTAGGTTGGTATTAAAAATGTTTGCAGATGGTTTTAATGGGAACCAGTCCTGGAATTCGACTGTCAACCCTTGCTGTCAAACATGAATTTTATGACGGTTTTATCAGTAATCTACTTCTCAGTTTATGTTTTAATTAAACTTGTAGACTGAAAGCTTTTAGTTCTAATGAAATTATGTTACTAGTTTATACTTTATTCCAATCAGGGAAATCTGAGGAAATGAAGCAAATCTAACCATATAACTTATAATTTATTCACTGCATATTACACTGCTCCATAGTAGTATTTCAGAAAACTACTTTTAACTAATATGTTAAACATTTGATGTTTTTAAAGTGAAAATTTTAGAAACAGATTGGAACTGGGGATGAGGAGAGAAGGGCTCTGCTTCCTACTATATTAAAAGCATCTTATTTTTAAGAAATAAAGATTCAGAAACAAAATGGAAATGGAGATAAAGAGATAGGTCCATGTTTTAATTGAGAATATTTGCAGTCAGTTGAGGTTAAAAGGAAGCTTTGGAGGGAGACACTGTTCTTGTTTTTAATGTTTCAGGGGGGCTTCAGGATCTATTTTGAAGGAGCAGGCTGTCTCATGAATAAAAAAAAAAAATGTTACAGGATTAATTAGAATTTTTTCCTCAACAATAGCAGCCCTTACTTTTTAGTTCGAAAATTTAAGCGTGTGCAAAAAGGTGGGGTTGAAAATTCCCCCATCAGCTTAGGCTGAAGTTTCTAAATTTCCACCAATTAATTTTTATTTTATTTTATATTTATTTACTCTCTTGAATTGAATATACAAAATAATAAAATTCATGAGACCACCAGCTTCTATAAATTTAGAAGCTTAAACTACACTATAAAATTTATAAGACCACCCACTTAAAAATAATCCTCAAAAATGTCAGCAGCAGTCACTGAAATTATTTAGGAAGCCCCCTTCCATCAGACAACACCCTTAAAACTATTTCTAAATTTGAAGAACAACTATTACTTTAAAAAGGCCAATTACAACCCCAACCTCCAGTTGAGGTTAAAGGGAAACCATGGAGGAAGCTGCTTCTATTTTATGTTCCAAATGGTCCAATGTAATCTGTTGAAGTCTAAGACCTTTTTCTAAATCTGAGGAGCAACCCAGGCTTCAATTTCCACCCCAGCTCCCTGTTGAAGATTGAGAGTTTTTGTGGATTCTAGGGGTGAACGCTGTAATCTAAGAATTAAAAATCAAGCTCCTTTAGGTACTCATGATTTCATGTACCCTCCTCCGTGGGACCACTATTTTAGTATAAAAAATATGTCTATGTAATAATCATGTGAGTCAGTCCTGGAATTTATGCTCACCCAATATGGAAAGTGGGAATTTCATTATGGTTTCGTCAGTTATCTACCTCTCAGTTTATGTTTTATGCAAGCTTGTAGACTGTTAAAAAAACCTTATAAGACAATTGTCCCATGCTTGCATCAAATGAAATTAGGTTACTAGAATATTCCAATTAGGGAAATCTAAAAAAATAAGACTTAAAATTTTCGAAAGTAAAGACTTCAGAAATAGATTAGGAATAACGAATAAGTATAAGAAGAGAAGGGCTCTGCTTCCTACCATAGTGAAAGCATCTTATAACAGATATATATAGATATTTAGAAATAGAATGGAAATGGAGATGGGAAGAGAAACGTAAAAGCAAATTAGAAATAAAGATTTTAGAGAGGGATTGGAAATAGAGATGAGATGTGAAGGGAATGATAAGTAGAGGTGTATACACCTAAAAATGGTCACATCATATTGTCTGGTAATTTTAATATTTAATTAAAATCTTTGAATTCTATCTGCGTATAAATAAATTTAAATAATTTATTTATATTTCTTCATTCTTTTATTTCGATTAAATAAATAAGTTTATTTAATCATCTTTTCGTATTCATTTCTTAATTAATTAAATAAATATTACGATTTATTTATATTAATTATCAATAATCTTCGTTTGAATATCTAATTCAAATAAAGATTAAAATATTATTCTTCTTCTAAATATTATTTACAATTAAATATTCTAAAAATATTTAATTATTTCCTCTAATTCAATATTCATTCTTAAAAATCATTTCAAAATTCTTCAAAAATCTATTTATAATTAAATATTTCCAAAAATATTTAATTAAATCTTCTAAAATTTCAAATTCTTCTAAAGTCATATTACAATTAAATATTTCAAAATATTTAATTAAATCTTCCATAGTTTTTAAAAATCAAAAATCAAATGCAATAAATTAAATAAATTTATTTATTTATTTAATTTGGGATTTATCTTCAACTCCCGGGAAGCAAACGGTTAAAACAGAAAATTAAATTTCTCTGTTTCTGTGCAGGCTTGTTCCCGTGGGTTGAAGACAGGAATCCATCCTTCTCTCCAACCTCTCAACCTCCCCCATTTTCTTCTCAACCTCTCCATCTCTCACCATTCAAACTTACCAGACAATCTCACAGCCGTAGATTCTTGCCAGCCGGGATGGAGCCTGCAAAAATCTATAAATACAGCTGCCGGGAGCTTCAAATGATATAGAAGCTTTTAGTAAAATAACTATAGGCAAATCTCATAGCACTCATAGCATTCATAGAGTACTTTCATAAGCATAGATGGTATAGAATCATAGCAATAGCAATAGAATCATGATACATTTCATTCACAGCCCCTGTGCATAATCACAGCCCCTGTCCATATCCGTATCAGCAATCCCATCTTCACCAGCATATAGAATAGATTTTCATTTGCATACTCGTTCTACAACAGCCATTTGGAGAAGCTTACATCAAATCTGAGAGCAACAACTTCAAATTCCTGGAGATAGAGGAAGATGAAACGGCTCTGAAGAAAACTTTGTTTGATTTGAATTCATTTAAATTTATTTAGTATAAGGTTTCAATTAGTGTTTTGTTTTCAATTAGATTAAAATAAATAAACAATAACACATTTTTGGCGCCCACCGTGGGGCTCTTGCCCCCTTTTTAATGTTTTATTTGCAGTTTTTTTTGACAGGTTATAGGTAAAAACAGCGGAATAGCGCAGACGACACGTTTCAAAAATGTCATCTCCAGTTTAGCGCATCTGAAGTCTATTGCAGCGCCCATAATCCGTTTTGCAGCGCCCGTGATCATCTTTGCAGCGCCCGTAATCATTTTTGCAGTGCCCGTAATCATCTTTGCAGCGCCCATAATCCATTTTGCAGCGCCCGTGATCATTTTTGCAGCGCCCGTAATCATTTTTGCAGCGCCCGTAATCATCTTTGCAGCACCCGTAATCCGTCTTGCAGCGCCCCTAATTAGTATTGCAGCGCCCTTAATCAGTTTTGCAGCGCCTGTAATTAATTTTGCAGCGCCTATAATGTCTTTTGCAGCGCAAATTTTTAAAGAATGTATTCTGTAATCTGTAACTCTAGATTAGTTTAACTGATTCCGACGCAGCCGCGGACAGTTAATAATTTTAAAGCATAAAATTAACCAATCCTAGGGTAGTCATTTTAAGCATAAAATTAACCAATCCTAGGGTAGTCGTCTAAGGTAAAACGAAGCAATCCTAGGGTAGACACTTCATCTTTCAATTTGGGCTTAAAATGAATTTTTTTTTTATGTGAAGCAAAATCTTCACTTAGTTTAGAAAATTTTCATTTGGTGCTTAACAATTGAACCTTTGTTTGCTTTGTCTTCGGTGATAGGCCTATGCTCTCCCCTTAACTGGGTAATCAAAATGCCAAACTCACCTATTTCCTTTTATGCATTTTATAGCTTTTGTTAAAACCTTGTAGAGAGCCTCTTGTGGAAAAAAGTACTCACCCAAGAGGAACGACTCAAGTGGGTTCAAGCCAAAGCCAGGCTATTCCACCCCACTCTAAAATTTAAAGAAAAATTGGGGAAACCCTCTTTTGACGGTAGTGTGCATTGATAACCATCCCCAAAGCCTTTGTTTTAAAGGTAGGGAGGTCTCTCGAGGGAGTCTATCATTTGCCGCACCGAACGGAAACCCTTAATACGAACCTAGTGTAGTAACTAACTGAGTCAGTTTCCAAACATTGTTTCAATCACAGTGCAGGGGAGGGAAGAATCTACCCCCAAGATACTCACCATATAACTGCCAAGGATTGTTTGCTCAGGGGATCTGGTATCCACTTCCGTCACTCTGAGTACGCACCTGGAAAAGACAAAAACACGGGCGCCCTTTCGGGGGTGACATGGCTGTGTGAGTCGACGCAGTTCTAAGATGTGGGCTGTTGATTGCTATGATGACCTACTTGAGAACTAAGAGTGAGTCTGTTGAAGTACTTGTCATGTGTAAAACCCGTTAAAACAATTTTTGAAAAACATTTTGATTACACACTTGATGTTTAGCATAGGACTTAAGACAACTGTTTTCAAACTTGTTTGATGTGTTTTCACTACATTAATTTAGATAAGATCATCCAAAACACTCATTATCACATTGATCAATCTCATGTTACGAGATTGGAAATCCACAAAGTTTGTAAAGAAATCCGTTTCCAAAAAAATTAAGAAGCCAAAGAAACCCCTCAATCACAAGAAATTATTGAAGAAGCAACGATTCCTATATCAAAGTCGGAAAGTTTTACTCAAATATAGAACCTTTCTTCATAGGTATCATGATTGTGTTAGAGGTCTTTCAGATGATTATGCCATAGAGCCCTTGTATTCTCAAGCTTACTTTCAAAGAAGAGCCCTTTCTCAAAGGCATAACCATAGTCAACGCATCCGTTTCAGTTATATTCCCCAACCCGCAATCGAATATTCTACTCGTCCAAATCAAATTTTGCAATAGAGAACTTAGAATACATTAGGCATCTATCATAAAATCCATCCTTTTACAAAGCCATGATCAAAATTTCATAAAGTACAAAATCATCCTTTTCTTGATCTTTTGCTTATATTCCCGCTAACAGGATTTTCATCCTTTCACTTAGGGAACAACACAAGCTACAAGATTAGAAATTTTGTGTAAGTCATAGAATCTTCATTCTATCCTGACTTTCATATATATCACATAAATTGCACTATTTCACTCTTTTGATCAAAAGTGAGTAGAATTTGGAGCAAAATCTATGCCTGTCTTCACGAGATCTCAAAAACAAATGGAAAAAGACGAGGGAGAAACCACAACCAGTAAAATGGGTGACCGAAATGAAAAAGAAGAGGAAACATTTAATCTTGATGAGTTAACAGAAGAAAAGCTTCAAGAAGCAGAACAAGATCCCCAATTCCATACTCTTATGGAAAGAATTCTAGAACGTAATAAAGAAAAATATTTTCTTTCATTAGCTAATCAAGGAGCTAAATTGCCTCACACCTTTGACATAGAAGGGATTAAACAAAATCCTGAAACTCCTCCTAATGACTTTAGTGCTCTTAACCAACAGATAAAAGAATTACAAGGGCAAATAAAGGAAATGCAAGGAGGTACAACAAAGAAATATGTTTTGGAAGACATATCTCCTTATCCATTTGATAGGAGTCTTCAAATGATCCCATTTCCAAAACATTGCGAAATTCCTAAGTATGATAGGTATAATGGAAAAACTGATCCCATTGACCATGTTAGGGATTTCCGAAACATGAGTCTTGAATTCGCCTATGATGATACTTACTTGATGCGATTATTTCCACGAAGTCTAGGTGTACAATCCATGGAGTGGCTTTCAAAAATCACTCCACCTATCAAAACTTTTGAGGAGTTGATAAATCAGTTTATCTCACAATACTCCTACAACATTCAACACCAAATAACAATGCTTGATCTTTGTAAAGTGAAACAAAAAGTAGGAGAACCCTTTACTACATTTTTACAAAGGTGGAGAAGGTTATTTGCACGATATTCTCGTCCTATTCCTGAAAAGGAAAAGATGGATATCTTTATTAATAGCCTTGATCCAGAATTAAGCTATAGGCTTAACCTTCATTGTCCTCATAACTTTGAAAAATTGATTGAAAATGCAATCACCATTGAAGGGGCCTTGGTTAAAAGGGGAGTGATAAAACTTGATAATCCAAGTACATCAAATCAAAACAATAACGATAAAACAAGGTTTTGGAATAGAAACAAAAATGTTGTTAATGATGGCATAGTGGATGCAAATAATTTACGAACAAGACCATCTGTTTTCAATCTATCAAGTGCTCCACGAAATAATCCACAAGGAAATACAATTCAACAAGGAAACAACAATCAACAAGGACAAATTTCCAAGCAAGAGAACATGACCAATCAAAATACCAATCAAAATCGTGGTAATTTCAATAATAATCTTGGCAATGCCCAAACATCAAATCCGTCTAGACCTTCATTCTTTTCAAACGACGGACTTTTACTGCATTGGGTCAATCTCTTGAGTCTGCTCTCAAGGAGCTTCTTGATAATAAGGTTATCACCTTACCACCACAAAGAGATTATGAGCCACGAGTTAAACCACCATCATGGAATGACTCGTATTATTGCAATTATCATCGATGTAAAGGTCATAGAACAAACAATTGTCAAGCTTTGAAAAATCTAGTACAAGATTTAATTGACAATGGTACCATTACAATTGAGGGACATCATACCAATGATGATCATCAAGCATTCAAAGATCCTTTGCCAAACTACCAAAAGGGGGAAACATCGGATACCAAAGCCAAAAGTATACATAATGTTGAAGACAATATAATCCGTCACATTCACACAGATGATAATCGGATTAATGTTATCAAAATCAAAGGAAAACAAGAATATCAACAGGTTAATGTAACAACAAGAGGTCAAGCAAAGGTTGTTTTAAAAGGAAGTTCATCTAAAACAACTATTTCTTCTCCAACTCAGTATAATCTGGTTGATCAATTGAGAAAAACATCAGCTCAAATATCCATTCTTGAACTTCTCAAAATATCCCCCATACACAAGAATATTTTAGAAGAAGCTCTTGTAAACACAACTGTTGATACTGATCTAGATGCAAACAAATTTCAAGCCATGGTGGGACATTTATCTTCCCCCACTTGTCTTGCATTTTCCGACAAAGATGATGCCTCTATGACACATCCACATAATTCCTCGCTCTACCTTGAAGTCATGATCCATAAACATCGAATTAGACGTGTCTTAATAGATGGAGGAGCCGGTTTGAATATTTGTACCTTAAAATTAATAAATACCTTAGGAATATCAGAAAATGAAATTGATCCACGAAGGAAGATAACCATCAAGGCATATGATGATGAGGAAAGAGCTTCTAAAGGATTAATATTATTGCCTATCAGAGTGGGACCTGTTGTGAAGAATACTTTTTGTCAGGTTCTAGATCGAGATCTGTCTTATAACATACTTTTGGGTCGTCCGTGGATCCATGATATGCAAGCAGTACCATCAACATATCATCAATGTATCAAGTTTCCATATGATGGACAAGAAATAACTATACAAGCTGATTACAATAGTACCCAAACTTGTTCAAATCTTAGAGTAACTCAAGATGTCTTTGTGCCACACAATAGAGAAGCTCTTGTTGTTTCTTCTTCCAATCTACAAGTTCAATTGCAAGAATTGACAAATAATCTTGATACTAAGCTGAAGTTTAAAGACAAAGGGGTAGGTGAATATTCACTATCTCTTTCTACTTTACCTCCTTCTCCAAGATCACATGGTTTACCAACTTTATCAAATCAAAAAATTGCAACCGCTTCTACATCTCAAGCTTCCATGCCAATTACAAAGTTTGATGGAAAATTCATTAGAGCTAATACCACTGAAGAAGAAGCTGAAGATAGGGACATCCTAAATTGGCTATACAAAGATGAAGATGAATCTCTCTTGCACATTAAGTTGCCTAAAGAACAATATGGTAAAGGGTACGCTATCATGCAAAAGATGGGCTATGAAGGGAATGGTCCTATAGGGAAACGAAGAGAAGGAATTGTGGAACCAATTCAACCTATTTCAAAGCATTCAAGTGATAAAACAGGACTTGGATATGGTAAAGATAAAGAAGAATCTACTTCACAGCAGACACAATTAATTCATGAAGGAGGATCCGTGTCAGATAAATCTCATGAATCAGTTTTCCAATTGCAAAATAGTTCAGATACTGATTCTAATGAATATGAATGGGACACCATTTATAATGATGAATTTTGGAGGGATAAACAAGTTGATACTATACACAAATATGCACCTGTTCTTATACAAGGAGAAGGCTCAAGGTCTCCACTTGATTTTGTTTTACAAAGCGATCATGACTCAAGTGAGGAAGAATCAGATCCTAACGAGATTGACAATCAACAGGAGAATACCATCATAGACCTTGTCTATCATGAGGATGATAACCATATCATGACTTTGACAATTCAAGACCTTACCCAACCTAATGATCCTATGCCCTTAGTTTATCCAGAACTTATAGATTGGGACATTGACGCACCTATCCATATTCCTACATTCAGTAATGATGAAGACATTATAACTTTCCTTTGTTCCTCAAATGAAGAAAACAATTGTTTCATTCAAGAATCTTATACTCATGATTTTGATAAGGAGAGTGTCAAGTCTCTTAGCTGCAAAATAAATGAAATAAAAGATGAATCTATTGGTGAAAACCGAAAAATGGCAGTGATAGATCAAAACAAGAGAAAAATAAAGAGCGAATCCGACAGTGAAAACCTTTCTGAGGCACTGAAGGATGAGAAACTTGACACTCTTCCCAAGTATTATCATGAAAGATCTTCTATTTTGATTGAACCAACAGAATCAATCAACATAAGTACAGCAGAGCAGCCAAAAGTTTTGCAAATTGCAGCATCATTAACAGTTGAAGAAGTCCAGAAATTCATGCAATTCTTGAAGGATAATCAAATTAACTTTGCTTGGTCATATGCTGATATGCCAGGGTTAGATCCTAATCTGATAATGCATCATTTATCTATCAAACCTGGGACAAAGCCTGTAAAGCAAAAGCTCAGAAAGATGCATCCACATGTTGCATTATTGGTCAAGGAAGAATTAAAGAAGCTTTTGGATGTTGGATTCATTCGAACTATTGACTATGCAGAATGGATTTCAAACATTGTACCTGTTTCAAAGCCAGATGGAAGGATCAGAGTTTGTACAGATTTCAGGGATTTAAATAAAGCTTGCCCCAAAGATGATTTTCCTTTGCCTAACATAGACATGATTGTAGACTTAACTGCTGGCCATGCAATGTATTCATTAATGGATGGATTTTCAGGATACAACCAGATAAAAATTGCACCAGAAGATCAAGATAAAATAGCGTTCACATGTCCTTGGGGTACCTATTGCTGGAATGTAATGCCATTTGGGTTAAAGAACGCTGGAGCTACTTATCAAAGAGCAATGACAACTATTTTTCATGATATGATGCATACATTCATGGAAGATTATGTTGATGATTTACTTGCCAAATCTCATACACGAGATGAACACCTGGAAATCTTGTCAAAAATCTTTATTAGAATGGAGAAGTTCAATGTTCGACTAAATCCAAAGAAATGTGTCTTCGGTGTTACATCTGGAAAACTCCTAGGGTACATTGTTTCAGAAAAGGGAATAGAAGTTGATCCAGAAAAGGTACAAGCTATAATGGACATGCCCCCACCATGAAATATCAGTCAATTAAGATCATTGCAAGGAAGATTACAGTCTATTAGAAGGTTTATAGCTCAACTGGCAGACAAAAGCTTTCCATTTACACATTTATTGCATAAAAATGTTCCATTTAAATGGGATGACAAATGTGAAACAACATTCAATCAGATCAAGCAATATCTTATGCATTCACTAGTTTTAATTCCACCTATTCCAAGAGAGCCACTCATACTCTATATTTCAGCAACATAAGTATCTTTGGGTGCATTGCTAGCACAAGAAGACTCTACAGGTAAAGAAAGGGCCATATATTATATCAGTAGAACCTTAACAAGACATGAGTTAAACTACAGTTTCATTGAAAAAGCTTGTCTTGCAGTAGTGTTTGCTTCTCAAAAGTGGCGACATTATATGTTGGCTCATACAGTCAAGCTGATAACAAAGATTGATCCATTGAAATACCTATTAAGCAGAGCTACTTTAACAGGAAGACTTGCAAAATGGGTAATGATATTAAGTGAGTTTGATATTCACTATGTAGATCGAAAAGCTATTAAAGGATAGGTCATTGCAGATCAGTTGGCTGAAGCTCCTTTACAAGAAGACAATCCAATGCACATTGAGTTTCCTGATGCAGATGTCTTTATAGCAACAATTCAGAGACCGTGGGCATTGTACTTTGATGGATCTTATACACAATATGGCTCAGGGGCAGGGATTCTTTTTGTTACACCTGAAGGACATACCATTTAAAGATCATATCGGTTGATGTTTCCTTGCACAAATAACATAGCTGAATATGAGGCATTACTCATAGGATTGAAGATAGGTTTGGAATGGCAGATTTTAGAGCTGGAAGTTTATGGTGATTCACAACTTGTCATTAATCAAATTAATGATGATTATCAAACTAAAGATGATAAGTTGCTACCATACAAGAACATGGTGGATGATTATAAGAAATATTTTGTGTCAATTAAATTTTCACAAATATCAAGGATTGATAATAAAGCTGCAGATGCAATGGCTACCATTGCTTCCTTATTACAAATATCAGAAGATCAAACCAAGTATGAATTCTTGGTGGAACAATTGTTTTCTCCTGCATATGATAATCCTGAAACCCAAGTTATATGTCATTTGACTAGTTCAGATTCACCTTTATATGGCAAGACTTATACCTATTTGAAAGATAACATCTTGCCTTCAGATTTATCCCGCAACCAAAAATAGAATTTCATTCGTCAATCATCCCGTTATACCTTAATTGCCAATATCCTTTATGACGTGGTCTTGATGGTACACTCCTTAGATGTCTTGAACGCGACGAATCTGAAAAAGCCTTACAAGAGGTTCACGGTGGTATTTGTGGAACTCATTCGAGTGGTTTGACCTTAGCGAAGAAACTTGTCAGAATGGGATACTATTGGCCTACCATGGAGCAAGATTCTTTTACTTTTGTCAAGAAGTGTTCTAAATGCCAGATCCACGGGAATCTTATTCATGCACCTGCACAAGAACTGCAACCTTTCATTTCGACATGGCCTTTTTCTCAGTGGGGATTAGATCTTGTTGGTAAAATACATCCTTCATCGTCAAATGGTCATAAATTTATCATTACAGCTACTGAGTATTTTACAAAATGGATTGAAGTTGTTCCTCTAACAACAGTGACTGGTAAACAAATATCTTCATTTATCTTGAATTACATTATTTGTAGATATGGAATTCCTAATTCTATTGTTACGGATAATGGAAGACCTTTTAAGAATCAGGATGTTGATGAACTTTGTGAAAGATTTCACATCCAACACAGGTTCTCTACACCTTATTATCCACAGGGTAATGGTCAAGCAGAAGCTTCTAACAAAACCATCTTGAAGATATTGAAGAAGACAGTAAATGATGCTGGACGTGATTGGCATGTTCAACTCAACCCAGCTTTGTGGGCATATAGAACCAGTGTTCGCACACCAACAGGAGCTACACCATATGCTTTAGTCTATGGAGCAGAAGCAATTTTACCATTAGAAGTTGAAATACCTTCGCTTAGGGTTTCACTCAAGGGATTGATAAGTGATGAAGACTACAGGGTTTCTCGTCTCCAAGAGCTCGAACTGTTAGATGAAAGACGCCAACATGCAGCTGATCACTTGAAAGGTTATCAACAAGTCATGTCTCGTGGTTATAATCACAGAGTTAAACCACGGGCATTTCAAGTCGGTGACTTAGTTTTGAGAGAAAATCCGCGTAATCAGCAAGACAGAGAAAAGAAAGGCAAATTTGAACCTAATTGGCTTGGTCCATTTGTTATCGTAGCAGCATATGGTTCTGGTGCATATCAGCTATCCACATCAGAGGGGGACCTGTTTGAAGAGCCAATCAATAGTATTCATCTGAAGAAGTTCTATGTCTAAAAAGTCCTAAAAAAAAAAAAAAATCATAAAAAGTCCTGAAAAAATCAAAAAAATCATAAAAAGTCCTAAAAAAAAAAATTAGAAAAGTTTTGAAAAAGTACAATAAAAACAAGTGGTGAAAACTTGGCAAACAAGCGCTACTTGTGATCAACATGGGCTCCTTCATTTATTAGTTTATGTCTTGTTTTCACTTTCGGCATCATCCATCCATGACTATCATCTGTATATATCTTTCATATCCATATCATGTAGTGGGAATCTTTAGGTTTCATCATGGCTTGATGAAATTTGTACATATCTTTTATCTTTAGGTTGTGTTTACACTGGGGGAAAAAATGCAGAAACATACACTGAACAAATAGGAGAGGACAACAAGCTTTTTGAATATCACAAACAGACATAAAACAGTTTGACAAAACATAACAAACATTGTCGTATCAAATCAACCAAAACATGTTTATTCAATGCCAATGGAAATCGAAACAACATGATCCAAACAAATATCGAAATGAGAATATCAATGATGATAATCAAAATTGGATGATCTTAATCTGAATAAATGTTTGAAATACTTTAAGCAAGAATGGAATGGTTGTTTGATTTTCTATCATATTTCTGGAGTGATTCAATGATGTACTGAACTAGAAGAGCATGGAAGGAGTATGATTTTTATTTGTCTACTGTTTGCGAGGAAATCATTAGTACTATGTAAATTGGTCGCGAGACATGCTCTACTATGTATCATGGATGACATTTTGGAATTTGCATGGGAAAAGGATTAACTCTTGTCTGTTTATGCAAGCAATACTCAGGTCATCTTGGTTCAATTATACCTAGATGCTTGTATTAACTTGCTATATTAAAAATCATGAAAGCAATACTCAGGTCATCACTGGTGCTAACATACCCTTTGATGCTTGTATTAACTTTCAACATTTCAAAGCTCTATGATGATACAAAAGCATAAATAAGCTCTCCAAATGGCAATATTGTATGAATGTCCTGCATGGTTAGTATAGATTGCATTCATGTTAGAATTTGCATTTTGCATTTATAAATTTCTAAAAAGCTGGCAAAGAATCAAATGTTTATATCTTTTCAAATACATGACTGAGTATATTTTGACATTCACAAAAACATCATTTCATACATTTTACATTTTTGCATTAGAAAATTATAAAAAGCATACATTACATACATCATATACTATATACATTCATTCATCAAATAAACTTCATCTCATACAATCATGTATATAAATATCATAAATCATGAAACCATCATATAGTACACATCATATGGATACACATCATATATCATGTAAAATCATCGCTGCATTTCATATATCTCAAAAATGAATGTCAAAATGTACAAGGATGTCAACTACAAAAGATATAATATCATCAAAAATGTGATCATCTCACGGTGTATACAAAATGTCTCAACAGAATATCATAAGAGAATCATATACAATGCACTAGGCAGAGCTATCCTCTGATGGAGCTGGCCTAGGACCTGTATCACCTGCCCCTGATGGACCTGCTCCGCCTGTCCCTGGTGGCCCTCTAGGAGGTAATGGCTGTGTCACACCCCTGCTAGTAGTACGAGAGCGACCATGAGTAGACCGTGACTGAGTGTAGCTCTCTCTCTGCTCAGGTGGAACTGAATCATGATATCTAGTCCGATAGAACTCTGCCTCTCGTGTGGCTCTGGTAACCTCCCTCATCATGTCACCTGGCAAAGTGCTACCTACTACTCTCTGTAGGCTATCTGCTAAGGCAATGGCCTGCTCACCCCGCTGTCTAGCTGCATCTCTCTCAGCAGTAATCGAAGTCACCTGACCCTGCAACTGTGAAATCAAGGCCTGTGCCTGTGATAACTGAGCCTGTAAGCTCTGTACTGTACTCTGCAGAGACAATATCTAACCTGCTACAGTCGGATCTACAGAAGGGGATGGGTCAGTATGCCTCATCCGTGGTCCACCTCTGCCTCCTCTACCTCCTCTGCCACCTCTCCTACCGCCTCTCCTGCCACCTCTATCTCCACCCCTATCATCACCACCATCATCTCCATCTGAGTCATCATCTCCACTACTCTCCTCATCATCACTGTCCTCTGAATCATCATCTCCTGACTCTGAGTCCCTCTGTCGACGTCTCTGAGCAATAATAGGAGCAATGGCCTCATCAGGATCAAACATACGTGGTGGTGGATGCTCTAGGACATACTGTACATACTCTGGTGTCGCCCCTGCATCAAGAACATCCACCCGGTAATCCCACATCTGTGCTCCTAAACTGGTGAACTCTGCCACCGCTGCCTCATAAGAAATCCGTGGGCCCCACACTGCAAGCTCTGGTTGTCGTCGTGCATAAATGGCCGAACCTACATGCATACCCTGAATCCGACCAAACTGTCGCAATACTCGCCCAGCAAGAAATCTCTCTAGGATCCATGTAGTCCGTCCAATCAAAAATCTGGAAGTACAAACATATGGCATCTCTCTCGCATCCTCTGGCCATGGCTCACAATCCAAATATGGCCTCCAGCATACTGTGTCCAAACTATCTAATAGCCGCTGCCAATATACTAGTTTGCCCAGTCTCGGTTGAGCAATAATATGTGCATATCTCCATTTGTATGCTCGACCAGCTGGTCGATGTCCTCGGGTCAATGGACGTAAAACTGCAAAATGCTCCCATGCCCATATCTGTAGTAATGAGCATCCAACAGCAAAACTACGGCCTCTACCATATACGATATGATGTAGCTCGTCATATAGGTGGGCTAGCATACATGTACCCCATGCATACCGTGTCCCCTGCATCACCATACTCTCCAAAACACGACCCCATCCGATCGCAAACCCCTTCGACCTATGGTCGGGGCACAACACACCTCCAATGAATCCTGCAAGCACAGCTGGTAATGGTGGATAGGTATCTGTAATCTCACCCCATGGGATGAAGTATCCAGCAATTTGATCATCTCTAAATATCCGTCTCAAAGAAAGAGTACCCCCAACCTCTCGTCTATCAAAAACAACTATCTCTCCCATCACTGGGATCCGTAGGATGCGATATACGTCCTCGGGGGTCACTGTAATCTCGCCTGTCGGTAAATGAAAAGTGTTGGTGTCGCTATGCCACTGCTCTGCAAGTGCTGTCAATAGGGCCCTGTTGAGGCGAACCTCGGGCATATCAAGTAATGAAGTCAAGCCGCATGCATCAATCACATCTCTATCTGACAAGTAATGAAGTCAACCCGGACATCTCTATCTGACTGATGCCAATGATGTGCTCGGAAAAGTCTCTCGTAACTGCAAAACACCTAGTCTCTCCTGTTCACATACATCATCAAAACAACATCAATATCAAAACATCCTAACGTATTAATCCAAAACTAAATATCAAACTATTTGTTTTTCATTATCATTATGAAATGCGAATAATATCACAATTATGTTTCTTTTTAACAACCTTAGAAGCAAACGAATCAATCAAACTATTTGTTTTTCATCATCATGGAACGCAAATAATCAACATCAAGTTTCTTTCTAACAACTTTAGGAGAAAACTTATCTGTCCTATTTGTTTTTAACAACTTTTAAAGCAAATTTATCATCTACTATTTGTTCTCCAACTTTGGAAACAAATTTATCATTTACAACAACATAAAATCAAAGGCGTTGCAAAATTGGTTAAATGCGCTATATAATTCATTATCAGCGCTATAGAATCAATTGCGCTACAAAATCACTCATATGCGCTATGAATTTGCGCTACAAAATTCGTTAATGATGCTGCAATACATCTCAAGTGCGCTATGAAATCATATGCACTACGCAAATGATCAAATGCGCTACGAAATCTATCACCGGCGCTACGATATCGTATGCGCTATGAAACATCTTGAATGCGCTATGATACACTTTAAGGGCGCTACGATATTGAATGCGCTACGAAAAGAATCGTATGCGCTATGAAAAATGTTAAGGGCGCTAAAACTCAATTTTTTTGCAATAAACATTGAAAACGTGCGCAAAACAAAATTTTTGAGATAGAGATTTACGAGACACATACCAGAGGTCCGTAGTGCGCTAGCCGCTGATGACGTCGGATACGCTCGAAACGGTGTTGGTGAACTGGAAGTGCCATGATTATCAACTCAAAGCTCAATATTTGCAAATTTTACTAGGTTAAAATTGAAAATGACATGGAAAATGACATTTTTAACCTATATAATGGTAAAATTGGGGCATTTTTATCATATTTTCACATAGCAGGGGCAATTTCATCATCAATTTTTCATTTCATGTCTCTTCGGGTCAATTTCTTCAAATCATTAGTTTCGAACGATGAATCGACATCTTCAAAATCATAAAAATTGAAAATTTCATAAAAATTCATAAAAATCAAAAAATTCACAAAAATTCAAAATCTTATCGATTCATCGTTCGCGGGGGCATATACATATCATTATTTCGACAGTCAACATTTGGGGCAAAATTCAAAATTCTTTGAAGCAATGTGTAAAACACATCACTTCAAAGAGGGGCAAAATGTATACACCTAAAAATAGTCACATCATATTGTCTGGTAATTAATTAAATATTTTTAATATTTAATTAAAATCTTTGAATTCTATCTGCGTATAAATAAATTTAAATAATTTATTTATATTTCTTCATTCTTTTATTTCGATTAAATAAATAAGTTTATTTAATCATCTTTTCGTATTCATTTCTTAATTAATTAAATAAATATTACGATTTATTTATATTAATTATCAATAATCTTCGTTTGAATATCTTATTCAAATAAAGATTAAAATATTATTCTTCTTCTAAATATTATTTACAATTAAATATTCTAAAAATATTTAATTATTTCCTCTAATTCAATATTCATTCTTAAAAATCATTTCAAAATTCTTCAAAAATCTATTTATAATTAAATATTTCCAAAAATATTTAATTAAATCTTCTAAAATTTCAAATTCTTCTAAAGTCATATTACAATTAAATATTTCAAAATATTTAATTAAATCTTCCATAGTTTTAAAAATCAAAAATCAAATGCAATAAATTAAATAAATTTATTTATTTATTTAATTTGGGATTTATCTTCAACTCCCGGGAAGCAAACGGTTAAAACAGAAAATTAAATTTCTCTGTTTCTGTGCAGGCTTGTTCCCGTGGGTTGAAGATAGGAATCCATCCTTCTCTCCAACCTCTCAACCTCCCCCATTTTCTTCTCAACCTCTCCATCTGTCACCATTCAAACTTACCAGACAATCTCACAGCCGTAGATTCTTGCCAGCCGGGATGGAGCTTGCAAAAATCTATAAATACAGCTGCCGAAAGCTTCAAATGATATAGAAGCTTTTAGTAAAATAACTATAGGCAAATCTCATAGCACTCATAGCATTTATAGAGTACTTTCATAAGCATAGATGGTATAGAATCATAGCAATAGCAATAGAATCATGATACATTTCATTCAAAGCCCCTGTGCATAATCACAGCCCCTGTCCATATCCGTATCAACAATCCCATCTTCACCAGCATATAGAATAGATTTTCATTTGCATACTAGTTCTACAGCAGCCATTTGGAGAAGCTTACATCAAATCTGAGAGCAGCAACTTCAAATTCCTGGAAATAGAGGAAGATGAAACGACTCTGAAGAAAACTTTGTTTGATTTGAATTCATTTAAATTTCTTTAGTATAAGGTTTCATTTAGTGTTTTGTTTTCAATTAGATTAAAATAAATAAACAATAACACAAGAGGTTTTGTCTCTTTTTTTTTTTTTGGTAAGAGTTAGTGTATTATATATATATATATATATATATGTATGTTAAGTTAGTTAGTGTATTTTATATATATATGTGTTAAGTTTATTTATTTCCTTCTTTAAATATCTTAATTATTTTGGATTTTTATTTTTTAGATTCTAAGCACAATGATAGATAAACTGTTGATTCACAGTTCATATGGATCAATTGAGACTTTAATCTAAGATCTTTTACTTGCTGGTGAAGTGTTTATCAATTGATCTATTGGCTCTTGCATGGCCAGTCCATCGTTGATCTAGATGTGGCTTATTTCAACATCCTCTTGAACCACATTGCAAGTGCTCAGGGTTCCTAGCATATGGCATGTTGAGCTATAGGTCCATGGATCAGTTAGGACTCAAACCTAGGACCTTCATTTGTTGTTGGAGTACACTACAAACTGAATTACTGACCCATTTGTGGTCAGCCATTGTCAACTTATTTCCAACACAAACTCCATACATACATGTAGTTGAATTCCACCCGCTCACAAAAATTTCCCAAAAAGCTTGCAATTTATCTTCCTATCAATTCAACAATTTGAACTCTTATTCTTATCCCTTCACTTGAACTTGCAAAACCCTTTGTCAACTAACAGAAGTTCATAACAACACCCATCGCTAATTATTAAGATACCCATTATATAAATCAAACTGTTTAGTTAAATCTGCAGAGGTTAAAAAGAATCATGTGGACTTTTTTTTAATTATGAAGAAAAATCCTGTTGTATCCATTACTGCAATTATAATAGTCTAGAAACCATACACCCCATTATATTATCTAGCTATCAGTACTATCATTTCTTTGAATTAACTTCTCGACGGGAAATGACTGAGAGCATGTTTCAATAGTTATAGCATTAGCATTTGTTGATTTAATGTCCAATATTTTTAACAATATTGAATCAATAGTTGTGACTTTAAAGTTGTTAGTGTTGATGATAAGTGACATAACTACCAATAATTGAATAATATGTATTCTTAGATCTAAAAAGCAACAAATCATGTGATGCCAGATCAGTGCACCAATTAAACATGACTTAGTGGACAAGTATCCCTTTCAGTTTTTTTTGGATCTTTTGGGACACCTCGACAAAAAGCATGCTGATGTGGCATAATATTTGAGGATGTGGCCCTCAAACCTTAGTTATAAGTAAAGACATTGCCAAACAAGCTGCAGTAAAAAAAATGATTTTTTTTTAGATTTCAAGATAAAATTTTGAAAAGCGCAAAATTAAAATGCTCTATGAGATCCTCTCCTTAAGGGAAGAATTTTCACTGCCTGTCTGCGTGCTGATTAATCGTTTTCAGTTTAGCTTTCGTGCAGTTATATTGTCCTTCCGCCACCGCCGTTAAAAATATCCGATCATACAGAATCATACATGAGGAAAAAGCAGTCGGAACCTCTGTTACCAAGAAAAAAACCGCCGTTTCCATACCTGCTGTCACATTTCTACTGGTGCGAAAGAGTTTTCCATTTTCCATGAATAATCTCATGAACTTCTGAACTTCAATTTTTTCAAACAAAAGTACTTGATACGTTTTTTTTTAAAATTTCAAAACTAATATATATTTTTTGGGTTAAAAGTAATAATTTTTATTTTATATGAAAAAGTTTTTGTTTTTTTAAAAGTAATTATTATAAATTATAATTAAAGTTAAAAAAATATGTATATTTTTTATTTTTTAAATTAATTAAATTTGGGGCAATGGGCCTAGTTCTATTGGCTAAAGCATCTTGTTGTAGGTAAGAGGTTAGAAAGTCTAGTCTCCCCACCATCATCTTGGTACCAGAGAGCATGTTGCGCCAAGGTCATCCGTCATGTGAAAAAAAGTTTACCAAGTGCACTATTGTTTTTAGGGGGGCGGCTACCCATTCTATTTTGATTACTCCTTTCTTAAAAAATAATATATATATTTTGTATGCATCAAATAAAAGTTTATAAGAAATCTAACTATTTGATATACATATTCATTTCTTGTACACAACATCTTGATATTTTGTTTCTCATCATTGTCATTGCAGTTTTCATTTCCATTTCTAATAGTATAGATGGAAGCAAATTGTAAAAATCAAGGTCCAATGGAATGGTGCATTTCCATGGAATGGAGGTGGCACTAAGAAACCATCAAAATTGTTCCATTATTGTATAATCTCACATTTAGAGGTTTATTTTTCAAGTTTTTTATAGAAGGTATTTCCAACATTCGGCAAATTTACCCCAGCAATTCATGAATGAAAAATTCACCGTCAACAATCCATGAAAAATTCACCTTGAAAGTAAAAATCACCACTAGCAATTCACCACCACGGAAAATTATTTGCATTAATAATGAAAAATTAACCTTTTACTATTAATGCGACGTGAATTGTTGGCAGTGAATTTTCATAGAGCCTATAGTAACATTGTAAGAAGTGGAACATGGGTAATGTCTAAAAATTGCATTGAGGATGTGAACATTGCCACAAGTTTATATGTAAAGACATTTTAAAGTAATATATAAAATTTGTACTACAGTTTTAGGCCTTGAAGATTTATGTTTGTGGAGATAATAAATTTTTTATAGATTATTTTTTCTATTGTAAAGGGCTTCATATTCTCTCACAATTCATTGCTATAAGGAGGAACCATGATTTCTATTTCACTATATAGTTAAAAATTTATCTTCATGTGCACTTAAATGATCTCATCATCCATATAGTTTTTTTCTAAATATATAGGTGAGCATATATAACATATGTAATAATTATATAAAACTGTAAAATTTAGTGGCATTTATCTCTTAGAAAAGAAAATGGTAATTGATTAGATTAACATTAATTTTATTTGTCTTCATTTAAACAAAGGTAAGATTAAAGGCTGCAAGGGAATATATTGACAAGGATAAAGGAATTTCGTGATAAAAGTAAACTCCAAAGATTTGTAGAATATTTGAACTATGTTTCTCAATTAACAACCTCACATAGGCCAAACAAACTTTACATAAACATGCTATAATGGGATCAAGAATCCTCTCAAGCAATAAAACTCATTAAAACTAAGTGCATAAAATTATTTGAGCTTCAAATGTTCCAACTAGGTATTCCTCTCATCTTAGATACTAATGCTTCAAATGCTACATGGTTTGTTGTAGTATCTCAAGAATACCCAAATGAGAAGAAATGAACTTGTGGATATAAGTCGAACTTTCTTCCAAGTTGAAGGGATTGTCATATATATGTGTAAGGTAGGGGGACCTCCACATGCAAGGCTCCAGGTCATAGCGAGCCAAGATGTGAAAGGATTCTCTAACTTACCTCAGTTTAGCGGGATGCTTAGGGTATGAGGATGAGAATGATGAGACAATAGAGTCTTGTAGCCACTCTACAATCCCAAGATTCGAAATGGGGCTAGGTGAGCTACTTTTCGAGCTCAACATGATATCTCATATAGCTCTTTGTCATCTAGAGGATGAGAGCACAGTTTCGAGATGACAACACAACACACTGGAGTCTCACAGGTGGTTGGCGTTCGTATGACCAGAGGATCAAAAGTACAATGCGAACTTATTAGAAAATGAGCTAGCAACCTAGCTAGCAACTTCTAAGAGAGCAAAATAACACTATGAAATACGAGAAATACAAACGAAGGTGATAAAGTAAATATACCAAAGCTAGGGTGACGAAGATAATTTCGTAGAAGAGACTATTCGCCAACTAGCTCCGCAAAGCATGTACACCTACACACAACAAAAGAGGAAAATGTTGGTTGGTTGTATAGGGATCTGCCTCAGTCAGACCCCCATTTAGGTGTTTCCACCTCCATGGACAACCAAGGAAGCAAGACAAAGAAACTAATGTAGTAAAGAGCACAAAAGCACTACAAAATAGTAAAGTGCTAACTCAACCAAGTGATAGAAGGAGAGAAAGGGAAGCTTACCACCTCCACCAAGAGCACTCAAGGCTGCTTGGGGGAGAAAATGAGAGTACTCAAGCCTTTGCTACAATCGTGTTTCATTCCCAACTTGTTCTACCAAAGTGATGGAGTGTTGTGTTTGCTGCAATGGGGTGTTAGTATGCTATTTGAGAGCTTGGAGTGGATGAAAGAGTGTGAAAATGGATGCTTGAAGTGTGTAGTAGGTCAGAAGAAGTTATAATGCATGTTGAAGGAGTGAATTTGAAGAAGGGAATGAAAGAAACAACCATATTAACGTCGGTCGGCTGAAGGGGGCATTACAACTTGACCTCCAACGAGAAGTGTAACACCTTTGTAGGTTTAACCATAGGAATTTGCAGGGATGTAAGCATGTCACGTGGACATCTGTGTGCTGCACGAGCGTCCTCAACAGAAATGCCTCCACCGACACTCAAAACAAGTGCTAAGTGGGATGCAAGCAGCAAACTTAGGTGAAATTAAGCCTCCAAACTTAGTTTTCTAAAATGGAAAGAGGCAAAAGGGGAATTTACACATGGGGTGCAAATTCACTCCTATACATTTTTCCCCCACTTTAGCAAGCACAAATACTGATGAGTGCTCGGTAAAGTAGATCAAGGAGAGAGTGTAAGGTTAGAAACGTATACCTGAACCGTCGAGGAAGTAGACTATGATCTGGCATACCTGAAGGTGCAGGGCAAGCAAAGGACTCCATAGCTGCTCAGAACTATGAAGTTGAAGAAAGACAACACCTTACAGGTTCTCGGTCCTCTAAGGAAGGTGTCCCCCAAAAAATCTAGCATGGAGGAGACCCAAGGGAAGCACCCTACAGGTTCTTAGTCCTGTAGGGAAGTAATTCTCCAGGGACTCAAGCATGAAGAATACCCAAAGAAGCACCCTACAGGCTCTCAGTCTCGTAGGGAAGGTATTCTCCATGAAATCAAGCATGAAGAAAACCCAAGGAAGCACCCTACATGCTCTCAGTCCTATAGGGAAGGTAACCCCCAAGATCTATTGCATGGAAGAAACCTAAGAAAGTGCCCTACATGCTCTCAGTCCTGCAGGGGAGCCACCCCCAAGATCTCTTGCATGGAGGAAGCTCAAAGGAAGCACCCTACAGGCTCTTAGTCTTGCAGGGAGGTATCCCCCAAGATCTCTCACATGGAGGAAACTTGAGAAAGCGAACTCCGCAAAGTCAGGAAGTGGTCACATAAGTGAGTAAGCAGACAGTTGTGTAGATTATCGATAGTTTTGAAAACTTTCAAAGGGGTCCCTCAGGAACCCGTCGTGAAGAGGAGGGTCCACTCAAGGGACACACAGTTCGAAAGTAGATGTTCTCTTTCTCAGATTGATCCATCATCAAGGAATCCTTTTGAAAGATGTTCACTTCATTGAGGAATTTGAAAGGAAGAATGTGCCCCCACACGAGGGGAAGATCAAAGTTGTTCCTGCTTTGAAGGAAGGTTTAGGTCCTTTCTTTGGGAACCCCTAATGAAGGAAACACATTATGTTAGGGTTTCGAGTTGAGAATACGATTCTAAAGAAAGGTTTGTGAGGATTTTCAAGAAAATATTCATTGGCCACGAATGCATTTTTTGAAAATTGAAATGTTGAAGAAAAGTGTTGTCACGCATAGGAGGGATAACTCAAGCAAAGAAGAGAAAAAGATAAAAAGAGAGAAAACACAAACAAAGGGCACAGGGGTAGCCTGACATTTTGGGGTCAAAACTGCTCATAAATATATATGGATATGTATAGTAATAGTATATAAATGAACTGTCATCAATGCCCTACTATATCATACCATGTGAAGAATGCACGAGAAGATAAAGTAAGAATAAAAAATTGGGTCAACATGGAAGGGAAGGCTAGATGCCCCCAATGCCTTACATTGTCCCCAATTTATCGAAAATCAAGCACAAACATGGAAGAACATGATGATACAAATAGAAGAAGATTTATGACACAAAACCACGCCTGTATCCAAGCACCAACAAGGGTGACTAGGGTCATCTAGGCACACATAGCATGATCACAGGGGAACACATCACAAAACACACACACATAAGATCAAGAAGGGGCCTCCTCCTAACATTGATCAGGTAAGAGGTTGTCCACTTCCCACTCTAGATCATCGTAGGGGGAAGGAGGATGATCTTGTAGTGGATGGATGTTAAGAGGAGGAGTGTCTGGCCCTCCCGCAACAAGGGCTAAGGAAGAGGGTCCCTCGAGGTCCTCTCTACCGAGCTATTGTGGAGTCAAGATCAGAAATTTCATGAAGATCACTGACAAGGCCAAAACCTCATCCACAAAGTTAAATATGCAACCCACAGGAGCATTATGTCTAACTTTAGTGGATGGGGTAGGCTGAGCCCGAGATTCACTGCTAAGCTCACCAAGTGACTTAGGAGCAGTGACGAACTCAAGGGAAGCTGGATTGGTTCTATCACCAGGAAAAAAAAGTTAGCATAGAACCATCTTGAAAAAAAGGTGGGATCCTCTTACATCCTTTATTGATAGAAGGACCAGTCTCCACCTCTTTATTTGTCAGAGGAGATGAACTCTACACATACGAGGTTAGAGGTGCGGAGGAAGAGGGGGAACGAACCACAACGGATACAACCGAGGTATTAATCATATCCATAGGCTTTGGAAAAGGCTAGATATCCAAAACAGACATCAGGAAAAGTGACTCCACCAAAGGAGAAATGAACAACTATACCCCTTGGGGTTAGGTGCATTTGCACTCACATCGGAAGCCAAAAACAATGCAGAACCAGACTGGAGTGAAGTAGGAGGGAGGGAAGAGGGCGACACTACAAGAGGCCCTGAATAGGGGCGGTCATCTCTTCATCCTTCCTTTTTGAGGTGACTTGCTCAGCTAAGAGGGCCTTTCGCCAATGCTTGTGCTCACACGTAAGGTGGTTTCTTCAGCGTTTGGAGTTGGAGGCTGGAGGCTGCGAAGGAGTAGAAGGCTCCTGCTCAACCATAGGAGTGTTCATTACTGCCATTTCCAGCAGAGGAACAAATTTCTGAATGGGAGTAGGAGGGAGAGGTTGAGGAGCAGTGGGAGGAGTCAGCTCAAGAGCCTCGGTAGCGGGCCTCTTCCCATTCACCACTTTGGGAGCAAGAGCAGTAGGAGGTCACGAAGGTCAAGAAAAAGAGGACTCCCCTCGAGAGACCCTCTTCCTATCATACTGAATAGGTCTAGGCTCCGTTGGTAGAACAAGAAGCTCGAATGCGGGACGCTTAGGCTTTCGCCAAGAGGGTGCCATAGGATTCTCCTACAGACGAGGAGTAGAACCTGATGGTACTATAACAGAGTGAGAAGAATTTTTAGACTAACTGGTGAAAGAGGAAGAAGGAGGATCATGAGACCATTTCTCTTCTTCCTTCTTTCAAGCCTTAGCAGCATCGCTGTCAGCCTTTAAGCAAGCCTATGTGAAATAGCATAAGGCGAGGGAGGGTATCTAACTTTCAACCTTAGACACCCTTTCTTATAGTTTTGATACATTTCTTGCAGAAGATCTGTCCTAGGTGGGAGAGGACCAATGGGCGTAGACAAAGAGTAGTCCAAGGAGTAGCTGCCATGTGCAACCAGTGTCATGGATTATGTGTACGGAACCCCCGTGGATAAATTTTAGACATTTATGCATGACGTAGGGTACCGTGTTCATCGCCACCATCCAAGGGATATCCAATTTCACCCTAAAGAGCTCAAACCTAGGGATGATGTCAAACAAGAGGTTCACAAATTTAGGTCCCACTAGGACCTATAGGATGATACTAGCTAAAGGGGGCATAGAAAGCCCATCATGTGTGTGGATAGTACTCACCAATGCATCATACCCATCTTTATGTAAAAAGTTAATCAACATAATCTCCTCGGTGATTATGTTTACTTGTGATGTCAGATCAATGGGAACACTCGATACGATGTTTGCATTGATCTGTGTGGGGATGTAAAGAGGAGATGGTTCTCTGTTAAAACCCATCGGTAGGTCTTGTGAAGTAAAGGTTATGTCAGTACCACTATCCACAGGCTATGTAGAGGGGATAGGTTGATGCAAGGAGGCCATTATGCACACTAGATAATGCTTTCATTGAGTCCCTAAAGGCAAAAGGATAAGACAGTGACCCAACTAAGGTTTCATCACATAATACCTTTGTAACCTTCCAACTATGCCAACTAGGGGTCACAGGTTGGGTTTCAAGGAAATAATCTCACAACACTCATTCCTACAACACTCCTAGAGTACGAGGAAAGGAACTATCAGTATCGCAAAAACGGAACCAAAATGGTTCATGTCAAGTTCACCAAAATGTAAGATAGGGGGACCTCCATGTGCAAGGCCCTAGGTCACGGAGGGCCAAGATGAGAAAGGTTTCCCTAACTTACCTTAGTTTAGTAGGATGTTTAGGGTATGAGGATGAGAATGATGAGGGCGATAGAGTCCTGCAACCACTCTGCAATCCTGAGATTTGAAATGGGGCTAGGTGAGCTAGTTTTTGAGCTCAACATGGTATCTTAGATAGTTCTCTATCAGAGAATGAGAGTGTAGTTTCGGGACAACAACATGACGCGCAGGAGTCTCTCAGGTGCACTGGCATCCATATAACTAGAGGACCAAAAGTACAATGTGAACTTATCAGAAAATGAGCTAGCAACTTCTAAGAGAGAAAAATAACACTATGAAATACGAGAAATACAAACTAAGGTGATAAAGTAAATATACCAAAGCTAGGGTGACGAAGATAATTTCATAGAAGAGACTATTCACCAGCTAGCTCCGCAAAGCACATACACCTACACAAAAAAAAAAGAGGAAAATGCTGGGTGGTTGTATAGGGGTCTACCTCAGTCAGACCCCTATTTAGGTGTTTCCACCTCCACGGACAACCAAGGAAGCGAGATAAAGAAAGTAATGTAGTGAAGAGCACAAAAGCACTACAAAATAGTAAAGTGATAACTCAACCAAGTGATAAAAGGAGAGAAATGGAAGTTTACCACCTCCACCAAGAGCACTCAAGGATGCTTGGGGGAGAAAATGAGAGTACTCGAGCCTCTGCTGCAATGGTGTTTTGTTCCCAACTTGTTCTACCAAAGTGATGGAGTGTTGTGTTTGCTACAATGGGGTGCTAGTATGTTGTTTGAGAGCTTGAACTGAATGCAAGAGTGTGAGAATGGATTCGTGAAGTGTGTAGTAGCTCATAAGAAGTTAGAATGCATGTTGAAGGAGTGAATTTGAAGAAGGGAATGAAAGAAATGACCATATTTGGGTCGGTCAGTCGAAGGGGGCATTACAACTTGACCCTAATGAGAAGTGTAATGCCTTTGTAGGTTCAACCATAGGAATCTGCCAGGGATGTAAGCACGTCACGTGGATGTTTGCACACTACGCAGGCATCCCCGATAGAAATGCCTCCACCAACGCTCAAAACAGGTGCCAAGTGGGATGGAAGCAACATGCTTAGGTGGAATTAAGCCTCTGAACTTGGTTTTCTAAAGTGGAAAGAGGCAAAAGGGGAGTTTACACATGGGGTGCAAATTCACTCCTATACAATATGAAAATTCGCCATCAACAATTCACTGAGGGAAAATTTACCATCAGCAATTCATTGCCACAAAAAATTCACCGACGGAAAATTCACTACCAAATAAAATTCATCACCAGCAATTTACCATGTGGAAAATTAACTGCATTAATATTTTTTAATATATATTTCAAAAAATTTGGTTTTACTAAAAATATTAATGCAGTTAATTTTCCATTGTGGTGAATTGCTGATAGTGAATTTTACTTGGTGGTGAATTTTCTGTTTGTGAATTTTCCATGGCCATGAATTACTGGTGGTGAATTTTCCTTCTGTGAATTGTTGGCGATGAATTTTCCATATGCCCAAAAAAAGTATAGAAAATTTAAAATATTCCTCAGACTTGAAATTATCATTGTTTGTGTATGGGAAAAACAATGCAAGTTATTCTAAAAACAAAACCAAATAAGGATTTGGTGTAGGGGAGAATTGCTAGCTGGCACTTAGAATTTAATAGTTATGACTTCATTGAATGGGTAAAAGGAGAAGATATCTCCTTACTATATGTTTTGATAATGGATTGAAGTCTTAATAGTCAAAGCGGTTTCTAATGAAGTAGATCCTCCTCCATTAGTTGTTAATATCCTAATACTTCTTATCAAAAGTTGGAATGCCAATAGATGGTTATTGGAGGTACTAGAACAATCATCCATAATGGTTGAGATTTTGAAAATCAAGGAAAAAATGTATTAATAGAGGAAGGTATAGGTTTCCTAGATGATTTGATCACAATCCAACTAAGTGTCCATATTGTTGACCTAGTAATCCACAAAATCATAAATGCATGGCTTTCAAATAAATGTAAAAGTTGAATCCTAAATTTGTGCTCTGGGTATGTGCAGGATCATGGTATGCCAAAAAGTGGCAATATTTGTAGGGTATGTGGCTGACGACTTTTTTTTCACCCAAAATTAATGAAACGAAAAGGGTTTTTAGAGGAGATTCTCAGCTTTCCAAAAATATAAATTATGATTTAATTTGAATTTAATAAATAATTATTATTCATTTTCTATTAAATTATGACTAAAGTCTGATCGATAAGTGATTGAAAAACATCTATAACTTTCAACGGTATCATATTTTTGAATCAAAATATCGTCACATTCTATGCTTTACATACTATAGGATTAAAAATTAAATTTCATGAATTTTTGACCAAGTTAAGGTGTCGACAGGGCGAGTTTTATATTTTCTAAAAGTTGTAATAAAAATTCAATTAATTATTTACTTGGAAAAAAATTATAAAAATATGCATCACATCTGGACATGAGTCCTCTACTTATATATAAAATATTACAAAAAATATTATCATTTTATTATGGTTAAGTGGTCGGAATAGGACACCTACTTCTTATTTTTTCCCGAAATTTAAGTACTCATTGAAATTTCAAATTTTCACCAAATAGATTTTATTTATTTTTAAACCTAGTATTTTAGAAACTACATTCAATTTTCTACAAATTCTATTCTTACATATTTTTGAAATAATATAGATAACTTATTCAAATATTTACGTCAAGTTGCCTAACACTGATTTTTCTGAATTTTTTGCCAATTAAGGGGCTGTTTGGCATACCATGATCCTGCACATGCCCCTCTATTAAAGTTGTTAATAGCCTTTAATTTTTAAGATTCCATTTTCAAAACCATATAGTGGATAAGTTACACATGCAATCATGGTTTAGTAATCATCTACATATAGTGGATAAGTTGGATGTAAAATCAAGTGGCACATTTAAAGGGAAATCTTAGTTTATTTGGGAGTATAACAAGTTTTTTAACCCTTGTATATAAGTTACACACCCAAATATGTATAGTGGGGCATCAATATCTCGAGGAAGAAGTTGGATGGCAAGTATTAGTATATTTATAAGTTTGTTTCATTCACACTTCCAACCATCGTAATATTTTTTTTACAAGTCAAATTCAAATGTTGATTGATAGGAAATGATCATATTTTGGATGAGTCACCACATGGAATGGTTAAATTTAATTTAAAATAAAATTGATGATGATGCATTAAAAATTAGTCCATAAGAATTAATTGCATGTGTGATCCATTCTAGGATGGGTAGTGCTCTAGAAACTAGGTTAAGAATTCCCTTAATGTATAGTGATATAACTTAACATAATATTAGATTAGAGTTAATGGTTAGTGTGTGCACCAAAAATGAATAATTGAATGCTAGGAGAATGTACATGTGACAACCATGCTTCATTATAAGGAATTGTATTATGGATTGTTCATGGTTAAGTTTGGATTGTAATATTATAATTTGGTAATAAACGAGGGCTCCTCTACTTTTTTGCAAGATATTTTAGCTCCCTCTTTTCCTTGTGCATCGCGTGTTATTTTCTACATGTTTCAATTTTAATGTGATGGAAATCAATACAATTATACATTAAAATATATTCTTTATATAAAAATAGTTAGTTACAACATAATATTATCTAAGCTCCTTTTGGATGCTTTTGTAGATGAATATCATTGATGAAGATGTACTAGAAATCCATAAGTGTTATTTCATCATATAAAAGTTACACAATGTGTTAGGAGCGTTTAAAATCTAGGTTACAAATATACAAATGTGACAATTTGGTACATTAGACTAATTTATCTGTCTCAGAAATTGCATATATAGTCATTTTATCATTTAGATGAAATATAATTATACATTAATTTAGAAAAATGATTTTAAAATCTATATTTAATTCATATTGCAATTATTATGGTAAGAAAACACACAAAATAGATATAAATACAAGTCAAAACTAGCTCCTTTGTCTCTACATGTGAAGGAAACACACCCTCCTATGGGAACTCCCTGTAAGGAAAGCAGAGGTGCGGAAACAACTTTCCTAATGTCAAAACCACAGGGAAGAATGCAGACAGTACTTTTAATTTCCAAAATACAATCCAATTAAGACATACATGAAAAATTTATAGAAACAAAAAAATACACAGACACAAATGACCACCAGATTTACGTGGGAAAACCCTTTTGGGAAAAAACCCACCACACCAAGATGAATCTCTTTGTATTTCAGTAATCAACAAATTACATACAATGCAGAGACACAACTCTCTGGTATCATTTTTATAGTTTTTCATTCACTGTTCTTCCTCTGTTATAGAGATGCTCTCTCTGATTCAATGCCAATCCAACTTAGAATGATTACATTGAATCTTACTAGACTCTGATTTTATCCTCTGTTTATCCTTATCAATAAATACCTATCATATAAAGTTTCCATTCTAGTGTATATTTTACCTTGCATACAGTTCAGCTCCAACGTCGCAACTGTTGTAAAAATCCAACTACCAACTATTTGAATTTTGCTTCCTCTGATTGGTCCATGAGACACCACACATGATAGTCATCACTCGGTCAAGGGTGATCAACACGTACTCGCATGCTGGTGAGACACAAGTAGTGTCTCCCCGATGCTCAAAGGCTTCATAGTCAATATCGCTATGAGTCATCCCTATCAGCAAGACATTATACTGAGATCACAAGTCGCATCGACCTCAACATTCTCATCAGCGAGACAATCGCCATTTGATGAGACATCATACCGATGTTCAAAGTCACATTGAAATGTCCTACCATCGGCACGACTACCGTCTTTCGCCAAGACATCACACCAAGCCTTCATGTTATTCCAAAGTGTTCATCAGTTGGCAAGACTTATCGCTATCGCCAAGAGGTTAAATCGAAGTCTCAAGTCATACCAAGCACCAAACAACAGTCGAAAAGACTTCTCTCCATTGCTAAGAGTTCTTACCGAACCCTTAGTGTTACCCCGATGCCTCCAAGATAAAGTTGTCGTTGAGACATCTCACATCGTTAAGAATTCATACTGAGCCACCATATGTTAATCCAAGTGCATACTGTTGGTGAGACATACATCCATTGTTGAGACTTCATATCGAAGCAAATGTGTTACACCGATGACTACAGTCACTATGAGTCTCCCCGACATCCGCTAGGCACCCGATAACAAACACATGTAGCTCTGTCGGTGAGACATTCCATATCGGTAAGACTACATACCGACAATAAACCTTTCGGCCAAGTCTCCCTGATAACTGTGAGTATATAACCATCGGTGAGAGAACCAACTGTTTGCAAGAGATCTTACCGAGTCTCCATGACATAACGATAGGTCCATTCGGCAAGACTGAAACAAGGTCACAATGACCAATACATTTCAACAAGGATTCAAAATAGCTAGTCGATCAAACATCAAAAATGTCACATCAACTTTTCCCTTCAGGAGTTACATGTCAGTAAGAATTGAGGCACATTTTCCAACAATCTCCCACTTGACGAAGATTGTACTGACACCTCTAGAGCATAATAAAACTACTGAAATTCATGGGCCTTGAGGCCCATTGAACTGGCACACCACCTGAACTTGTCTGTGCTCACAGGTTTCGTTAATGCATTATTCTCCAGAGTATCCACTTTCTCCAAAGAGACCTTCCCATCCTCCACCATATCTCATACAAAGTGATACTGTACATCTATATGTTTCATCCTTGCATGGAAAGTAGGATTTTTTGCCAAACATATAGCACTATGACTGTCACAGTAAATGGTAATTTTTTCATTAAAACCAATCTGGGAACATGTCTTTTAACTAGATTTTCTTCTAGGGCATGTGTAGGCTGCCATGTATTACCTTCTATAATTGGACAAGCGACTATAGTTTGCCACTTGCTCATCAACTCATTGCACCACCATTCATCATGAAAATATATCTTTGGTGGATCTCCTGGCATCGATGTCCCCTTAATCGAGAATCCACATAACCTTGAATCTTTGAGAGTCCTTTGTGATTCAGCAAGTTCCCCATGGTAACACAAAGCATATTAAAGTTCGCTTCAGATATCATCACTATCTTCCACTGACATCCCAATGTGTCCTTCGAGGGATTAGCCATAAGCCCATTAAATTACTCCCACTACTTAGGCGATATGCGACCTTGTGTGAAAAACCATTGCATACATAAAATTGCCAAGCTGCACTAACATAGGCACAGCGAAATTCATGTCCTCCATCTCGATAGGAGATTTTGGACAATCTTCAACAGATAGCTTTGTTCCCTACAAAACTGGAACAACTAGCTGCTTGCAGTCATTCATGCAAAATATCTCTAGAACAGTCTTGATATACTTACTCTAAGCGGCGGAGCCAAAGTTTTCTATTATTTGTCCCAGTTGTTCCATCCCAGATATACCTTGCTGCGCAAGATCTTTCATTTCAAACTTTGTAGACAACTAAGACTTAAGATCGAAAATTATTAACTTACTATTTCCTATGAACAACATATCATCAACATAGAGAGCAATAATAAGAACTCGATCACTTGCAGCTTTGTAATGCACACAATGATCAAATTTTGATTTTACAAATCCCAATGACAAAACAAACATGTCAAACTTTTGGTACCCACATTCTAGGGAATTTGTTTTTAACCCATGCGATTTCTTCAGCTTGCAAACTGGTCTCTCTTTACCTTTTTCCACCAAAGTGCTTTCACATTTGAGACATATAAATTTCTTCTTCAAAATCACCATGAAGAAATGTTGTCTTCATCCACTGTTCAATCTCTAAGTCATGCAATTGTGACCAAAATTGATAAAATAAATCTAGATGTCAACTTAATACAAGGGAAAATATTTTATATAATCAATTCCCTCTACATGGGAATAACCTTTGCAACCAACCTGGCTTTATGTTTTCTAGCATAATTTCAAACCAATTTTCTTTTTAAATACCATTTTAAACCCCTAGTTTATCTTTAGGCAATGGCACCAAACTCCAGGTATCATTCTTTTCTAATGATGCCATTTCTTCATTCATGGCTTCCAACCAAGAGTTTGAATCAGACATTTTAAATGCCTCTTTCATAGTCCTAGGTTCATCAATGCTAGAAACTAAAGCATAGGCACAAGTAGACTCTATCAAAGAAAACCCATACCTATCAGGTTGCTTTCTTTCACGAGTTGACCTCCTCACAAGCTGAGGCTAAGGTGGTTCTTCATCTTCTTCAGAACTTTAAGAACTACTTGAGCTTTCCTCAATATCAGGTACATTTTGATTTTTCAATTCCTCTTTGTCTGGTGTCAGAGGAATATCTGCTACATCCTTTTTGTTTTCTGATTTCTTCTCTGACTACGGATCCAGTGTCGAAGGCTTCAGCTCATGGAAGATAACACTTCTGCTTTACAAAACCTTCTCAGTCTCAGGATTCTAAAGCTTGTATCCTTTTATGCCAACACTATAGCCAATAAAATAACACTTTACAACTTTATTTTCCAACTTAGATCTTTTTTCAAATGACACATATGCATATGCCTCACAGCCAAAGACACAAATATGTCTCAGAGAGGTCTTCTTTCTAGACCATGCTTCCAAAGGCGTCTTCTCAACAAGAGCAGAGTTAGGAGAACGATTTTCCAAGTAACATGCTATAGAGACTACTTCAGCCCAAAACTTCTCCTCCAAGCTAGCACTGCTCAGCATACTTCGTGCTCTTTCCATTACTGTCTTGTTGAACCTTTCCCTGACAACTCCCATTTTTGCTATGGAGTGTAAAGATTAATGAGATCTTATGTCTTTTTAATCCCATGATCTTCTGATTACTTCGAATTCATGCGAAAAACTCATATGTTGTCAGTCCTTAAACATTTTATTTTCTACTGGGTCTAATAATTTTCTGAGTTTTTAAATTCTTTAAATGGTGGACATACGATTTAATTTTTGAAAATATACAAATGCTCTTCTTGAAAATCATCAATAAAAGCGATACATGGTACCTTGACTTGAACAAGAAGGAACATTCACTAGACCAAAACATCCGGAATGTATATAATCAAGCAAACTAGAAGATTTGTGAGGTGGAATAAAGAGCTCCGAAACATGGGTGTTGTTTTCCATATATACAATGTTCACAAGAATTGAACTCAAGGTTACAATATTCAAGCCCTTCTACCAGGTTCTTCTCTTTCAAGGTTTTTAAACCTTTCTCACAAGTGTGGCCTAGTCTATGACGCAAGAGCATAGTCTTTTCTACTAGAAGTTTAACCTCCATGGAGTTTACACCATCAGGAACTTTTTCCTCTTTTCCTCCATGAGTAGCTTTCTATGACTTTACATAGACACTATTGCATTGAACAACATGTGCATCCAGCTTATACAAGGTACCAATATGAGCACCCCTTGCTAGCACCATTGAGCCTCCAGTCATCTTGCAGTCATTTCCAGAGAATGTGACTTGCACTTCAATATCATTCAGCTTACTAACAAAAAGTAGATTTTGAGCTAGACCTGGTATATGCATTACATCATTGATTCCCTTCACTCTTCCATCAGGGAATTGAATTTTGACTCTTCCACGGCCAACAATTTCTAAAGTTGAATCACTTGCCAAATACAACTTTCCACCATCGTATTTTTCATACTTAGTGAACTAGTCTCTATGAGATGTCATGTGGAAAGATGCTCTAGAATCAATCAGCCAAACATCATCTAATGCCTGTGTAGCCAAGGCTGCAATGAAGGCATCTGCATCACTCTGAGAAGAATCATTGTCAGAAGAATACTTCTTCTTCTTTTTCTCCTCTTTGCAATCCTTTCGGACATGATCATGTTGCCCACAGTTCCACCACTTCACCTTGGAATTCTTATCCGGAGACTTTGATCTCCCTTATAATTTTGATCTAGATTTCTTGTCCTTCTTCTTGCCATTTTCTTTCGACCTTCCTCTAACAACAAGGGCCTCCTTCGCCATCTCAGAAGATTTACTTCTCATCTCTTCTGACAACAAAGAAGCAACAACATCTTCCATCTTAAAACTGGATGTCATACTCCCAATAGCCATCACCAGGTGATCCCAAGAATCTAGCAAAGAACACAATAAAAGCATACATCGATCCTCTTCATCAATCTTTACACCAACATATGTTAACTGTGCAATCAACATGTTGAAAATGTTCAAATGATCAACAATAGATCCTCCCTCCTGCATTCTCAAAGCATACAACTTCTTCCTCAAGAACAATTTATTCACCAAGGACTTGCCCTGATAAATTGATGCCAATCTTTTCCACAAGGAAGATGCAATCTTCTCTTCATGAACATTTAGAAGAACAGGGTCTACCAAACAGAGCCTTATCATCCCCTTAGAATTTCTATCTGCAAGGTCCCAATCCTCTTGCTTCATGCCTTGAGGCATCGTTCCAGACATAGCAAGCCACAGATCACAATCCACTAACAAATCTTCCATTTTGAGTTTCCACAACTCAAAATTGCTACCATTGAATTTCTCTATTTCAATCTTTCTGGATGTGCTTGCGATCTTAATTTGTAATTAAATTATTAGACCTCTACCAAACTCCCACTGAAAAATAATTGACACAAAAAACCCAACCCACTCATAGGGATAACACAACTGGCCAAGCTCTGATACCACTTGTAAGGAAAGCAGAGGTGCGGAAACAACTTTCCTAATGTCAAAACCATAGGGAAGAATGTAGACAATACTTTTAATTTCCAAAATACAATCCAATTAAGACACACATGAAAGATTTATAGAAACAGAAAAATACACAAAGAAAAATGACCACCAAATTTATGTGGGAAAACCCTTTCGGGAAAAAACCCACCACACCAAGCCGAATCTCTTTGTATTTCAGTAATCAACAAATTACATACAATGTAGAGACACAATTCTCTGGTATCAGTTTTACAGTTTTTCATTTACTGTTCTTCCTCTATTATAGAGATGCTCTCTCTAATTCAATGCCAATCCAACTCAGAATGATTACATTGAATCTTATCAGACTCTGATTTTATCCTCTGTTTATCCTTATTTGCAATTACCCATCGTTGAAAGTTTCCATTCCAGTGTATATTTTTCCTTGCATACAGTTCAGCTCCAATGTCGCAACTGTTGCAAAAATCCAACCACCAACTATTTGAATTTTGCTTCCTCTAATTGGTCCACGAGACACCACATAGGATAGTCATCACTCGGTCAAGGGAAATCAACACATATTCGCATGTCGGTGAGACACAAGCAGTGTCTCCCCGATGCTCAAAGGCTTCACAGTTGATATCACCATGAGTCATCCCTATCGGCAAGACATTATATCAAGATCACAAGTCGCATCAACCTCAACATTCTCATCGACAAGACAATCGCCATTCTATGAGACATCATACTGATGTTCAAAGTCACATCGAAATGTCCTACCATTAGCACAACTACCGCCTTTCTCTAGGACATCACACCGAGCCTTCATATTATTTCAAAGTGTTCATCAGTCAGCAAGACTTACTGCTATCGCCAAGAGGTTACACCGAAGTCTCAAGTCATACCGAGCACCAAACAACAGTTGGCAAGACTTCTCTCCATCACTAAGAGTTCTTACTGAATCCTTAGTGTTACCCCGATGCCTCCAAGATAATGCTGTCGGTGAGACATCTCACATCATTAAGACTTCATACCAAGCCACCATATGTTACTCCGAGTGCATACTGTTGGTGAGACATATCTCCATCGCTGAGATTTCATATCGAATCAAATGTGTTACACTGATGACTCCAGTCACTACGAGTCTCCCCCACATCTGCTAGGCACCTGATAACAAACACATGTAGGTCTGTCAACGAGACATTCCATATCGGTAAGACTACATACTGACAATAAACCTTTCGGCCAAGTCTCCCCGATAACTGCGAGTGTATAACCATTGGTGAGAGAACCAACTGTCGGCAAGAGATCTTACCAAGTCTCCATGACATAGCGATAGGTCCATTCAGCAAGACTGAAACAAGGTCACAATGACCAGAACATTTCAACAAGTATTCAAAACAGCTAGTCAGCTAGACATCAAAAATGTCACACTGACTTTTCCCTTTAGGAGTTACATGTGAGTAAGAATTGAGGCACATTTTCTGACACTCCCAAAGTATATATTTAAAATGCAGATATATTTAACATCTTCACAACTAAGTCATATATTATTTTTGTTTATTTATTTAACATGTTTTTGAAGGTACATTGTCATTTTGAATCTCATTCTGCAATTGATTTTTATTATGGTATTTCTTATAGGGATGGGTATAGAGGGATAGTTCAGAGAGAGAGAAGGTGATAGAGAAAATTAGGGAGGGAAGGAGAGAGGGAGAGAGAGGTGAGATAGAGATAAGTAGAGAGGGAAGGAGAGAGGGGGAGATATAGAGAAAATTAGAGAGGGAAGGAGGGAGGGAGGGAGGGAGAGGTGGGATAGAGAGAACTAGAGAGGGAAGGGGAGAGAGAGAGAGAGAATGGGAAGATGGAGGGAGAATGATGAGATAGAGGGTGAAATGATAGGAAATAGGATGTTCCACCTTTTAGGAGATGGAACTTGATTAGGGAATCTATTTTTCACCTCACTTCATTAGGAAACCATAGAGCTCCCTCAACCAAATGACTCGATTGAGGGAAGGGGCTGCTACAAGGTTTCCTTAGGTGTGATTAAATGGAGGAGTTCACCATTAAATGAAGCTTCTAAGGAGAAATGCAAACATGAATAAAATAAACCCTAGAAACCCAGAATATGAAATCAGATCACTAAACAAAAAGATATAGAAAAGTACCTGGATGATTAGAGATGAATATATAAGTTCTAAAAGCTCTGAAGTTTTCTTTTCTTCAAGTGCACTAGGACTCATATGCTAGGACATGCGATTTAGTCTCAGTCTAGGGTTTCTAGGTAGAATATGCAATCTTCTAGTGATTGACCAGAATCAACTAAAAACTAGAAAAAGAGCTATACCAGGACTCATACGCCCAAGACAACGATTTAGTCTAATTATTAGGGTTTTTTTTATGTTTCTATAGCCTCTAGTGATCTTCTGTAGCTTTCGTCCTATCTAATCTTCAAGTCTGAAAGGTCTGAATTCCAATTTGTAGGTGATTTTTCGTGAAGATGACAAATTCTTGACAACTTTGACAACTTTCTTCAATCTTGCAACTTTATCTTCAAAGGATCTTCAAGCTCTAAAACAACTAGATCTGCAATTACACATGAAGGGAGAAAAATGTTGATTTTTTAGTGGATATAAGTTTACCCTGGTCAAACCCCATTTTGGTAATCAAACCATAAAATTAAATAGAAAAGCATGAAGGAATGATGAATGAACAAATGCAATGTTGCAACTCACCAAACCCTTGAAATAAAGGCTACAATATTATGTGAAATGGCTCCAACGGATGTAGAACTTGACTCTTGATCTTGATATGAGATAATGTATTTGAATGCTTGCTTGAATCATGAAAACCTACATCACAAATGTTAGCTCAAAAACATACATGATGCATGATGAATTTGAGATGATGCTTGAATCTTGAACGCTACTCCAAATGCTTGATAATTTTCTCTTGAATTCTCTCTTGATTGTAAATTTAATAAGATATTTGAATACTTGAATTTATAGCTCTTGTTAGGATTACTTAGGTGAAATTATGTGAAATAAGCTAGTATTTATACTTGTTTCTGCCAAATTTCCCAAAATTACAACACTACAAGCTGACATCAGATCTAGGAGAATAAATCCAACCAAGAAATGAATTTAAAATAGGTCCAAGCTAAAGTGGGACTCATACGCCAATTGGGGCATATGAGTCCTAGTAGCTTAAACTTGGGACACAAACTTCAAGAAATATTAAGTTCAATGCAATATTCAAGATCAAGTGCCAAAACCTAGGTGGGACCCATACACCCAAGGTGGCATATGAGTCCCAAATCACTAGATATGGAACACACAACCCAAAAACATGAATTATGATTGGTCATTTAATAAATATCGGGATTATCCTTAGAAAAATTTATTTAATTAGGCTTGTAGATGCAAAATAGGACCAATTATGGCATAAAGAAGCTAATGTTGTAATAGGGAGGGCCCAAACAAGTGTGAAAATGTAAAGGGATACATTTTTCTACACTACATTTAGCCCTCACTTTAGTGAGAGGAGGAACTTGCTTCAAACTCACACTAAAGTAAACAAATTCGCATCAAGAGAGGCCCAAGTGTACCAATGCTAGTGAGATAGGATGACAACGATCAAGAGGGTCGCACAAGTCCCTATGATCAAGATCCTATGGAAAGCCAACATAGGCACAAAATAACACGCATGTGAATGATGTATGAAGTAACAACAAGGCACAAGCATACACTGCCAAAGACATAAAGAAGAAAGTAAAGGGTATGTGCAGGATCATCATGGAAAAAACAGGCCCTTAAGTGGCAAAAAATTTAGAAAAATCAGTGCTAGGCAACTTGATGTAAAAAATTGAATAAGTTATCTCTATTATTTCAAAAATATGTAAGAATAGAATCTGTAGAAAATTGAATGTAGTTTCTAAACTACTAGGTTCATTTAAAAATAAATAAAATCTATTTGGTGAAAATTTTTAAGAAAATTTTCAATCTTGGTGGTACTTAGAGAATTTCAGGGGAAAAATAAAGTAGGTATGCATTAGGCCACTAACCATAATAAAATGATAATATTTTTTATAATATTTTTATATTATTTCCCATATATAATTAGAGGGACTCATGTCTAGATGTGATGCATATTTTTTTTGTAATTTTTTTTTTTTCCAAGTAAATAATTAATTATGAATTTTTATTACAACTTTTTTAAAAAATATATAAAAACTTCGTATGTCACGACCACTTAACTTATTGAAAAATTCATGAAATTTATTTTTTTCTTTTTTTAATCCTATAGTATGTGAGCGTAAAATGTGGCCTTTTGGATTCAAAAATGTGTCTGAAATTTGAAAGTTATAGATGTTTTTCAATCAACCTATCGATTAGGACTTTAGTCGTAATTCTAATAGAAAATAAATAATAATTATTTATTAAATTGAAATTAAAGCATAATTTATATTGGTGGAAAGCTGAGAATCTCCTCTAAAAACCCTTTTCGTTTCATTAATTTTTGATAAAAAAAGGTCGTTAGCCACATACCCTATAAATACCCATAATATTGCCACTTTTTGGCCCATCATGATCCTGCACATACCCTAAAGAAAAGGAAACAAGGGGTGGATCAAGCCTAGATCATTTGTCCAATGTGATGTGGATCAGATCTAAGTTGTTTGTCCAAAAAAATGTTTACAAGTGGAATGCGATGTCCACCATGCAAACCCAAATGTACACTCACAAGGGCTAGTGAAACCTCATGATGTCCACTAGATGAGTCCCCAGGGAGGTGAGACACATACGCACATCGCCGGTATGCATTCACACACACAAGAAAGTGGCTATGGGAAAGTCACACCTAAGTTCGACTCCCATACACTACCAAACCAAAGCTATACCTCCTAATAACTTTGATAAGGAGCCACACAACACAAACAACAAGATTCACGAGGCAAGCAAAACTTTGTATGCTTGACACCCATGAATAAACATGATGGCTCCATAGGCAAGCAAGGTGTGTTATGCAAGGTGGCCATATAATAGTTATTGTAAAAAAAAAAAAAGTGTAAGGTATGTTCAAAGGAGTTCTTCTTAGTTCATGTAAGATCTTAACTTAGGGAGCATTATACCTAATGTCTCCAAAAGAGGACCAATCAAAGAATAGTTCTAAGATTCACAACTTAGGGGATGCAATGTGTCACATCAAGCCACTAAGAGGGATATAATATGCTAATAGATATCACACTTTTGAACGACATCACACCCAATGTTACCAAAAAGAGAAATATGCATCACATGAAGTAAGAAGACTACACAATCAAATGTGAGTTAAAAAATAATAATGCCAATCTATGCCCCACTTTAAAGAAATTGTTAAACACTAGGTTGTGAGTAATTACTTTAAAGTAGCAAATGATCAATGCTAACAAAAAGAGGACATGAGAGGTTATTTGGAAATCCTTATGCCAAGTCATATGTTTCCAAGTGAAGCCACATCATGAAAAGGGGTTTCCCCCACAATGAAATCCCAAAATCACTTAAGGGATCCATAGATTCAGTGTTAGTATGTCTTTGCTACAATGTTGTTAAAGAGCTCATAAACATCATCATTCCCCAAATACTCATGGAACCAGAAGAATGATACAAACAGAGTGAAAAAAAGGAATTTTTTTTTGGGTCAACATGGAAGAGACCTAAATGTATCGATTCCTTACATCATCCCCAAAAAGAAAACACAAGACAAAGAAAGGATAAAGGATAATCTTTTGGGTCAACATGGATGAGACCTAAATTTATTGACACCTTGCATCATCTGCAAAAGGAGAATGCAAGACAAATGAAATGATAAAATTTTCACATTGACATATAGAAGAATGTAGGTAAAAATAGAGGAATGGCACAAAGAGAGAGATACATCAAATAGAACGGTATAGGAGATCACATTACACCCATGCAATCACACATAACATGAGAAAGAAAACACAAACAAGACTAGTAAGCCACATGTGATTCAGCCTATAACATGTCATTCGTATCCAACTCTTGTTCATCGTATACACAAGGAAGACAAATAGCCAAAGGGAAAATAATGAGTGCGGTACTAGGACAAGGCTATCTAATTCTTGCCCCCATTGAGTGCAAGACAAGAATGAGCCAAGGTAGGTGATGATAAAGAGCTCCTTGTATTTTGGAATGATTTACAATGAATGTCAAAACATACAATAGCGAGGATGTTATGATCCTACAGCTATTATATGGAAAGGAGAGAAAGGGCACCCTTTTAAGGGACTATCTCTATGATATCAAACCTTTTGAATATTTGTTTTAAAGCTCGACACTCATCAGTACTATGTCCAAGAACTCTATGATATCAACAATGAGACACATTTTTGTTCTTAGGATTTGGTTTTTGATTTTCTTGCATGGGTGGTAATGTGATAAGTCCTCGACTTAGAATTATTTGTAGGGTTCTTTTAGTTTTAGATGGAGAACAAGAGAATTTTAGCTTATTTAGTTTGTAAGGCCGTCATTGCTTGCTAGATTCACCAACTTGTGGAGGTGGATATTGAGAAGGAAGACCTGAGATGATTATATCATCCTTGTGAGGTATTGGTTGTTCTTTAGGAAGGACACTTATGTCAGGAGGAGGACCTTGGTATCCTATCCCTTTGGTATCTTCAGTTGGTATTTATTCTAAGAGTTGATGAATTTCATGTTCATTTGTTATGTCACATCCTTGCTTAGTTAATATCTTAAATTCTTGGCCATAATTTTCTTCTAAGTTGATGGGAGTGTTCGTCACTTTGTTAACATAGGATTGATGCACTTGATTAGAGGAACTAGGATCACTTATTGTAGGAAGTTTATGCTTATATTGTGATTCATTTTCAAGATGTAAAATTCCAAACATCTCAAGTGGTGGGATGGTAGGGGGTGTTGGTTGTTTCATGGAGGGATAAAAGGATGTATTAGTCTCAAGGTTGTTAAGGAAATCATTTATGAAGTTGTTCATATTGTCATCATCTTCTCCAATGATGTCAACTTCATGAGGAGGACATGCAGTAGGAGTTGATTGAGCATGAGTGAATTAAATTTCATTAGGATCATTTCCAAAAGCGCAACTTAACACATCCACTAATGACTTCAAGGACATCCAAAGCTTATGAAAGCACATATCCATGATGAAATGAAATGCAGTGACCTAGAATGAAATGTGTAAATGCAATTTTAAAATTCTAAACAAGGTAATTTGTTTTTGAAAAGGAAAAAATAGGTTTTACAGGGACCTGAAACCACAAAGTTAAAAACTACAAAGATAGAGCATAAAAAGTTTGAACAAATAGTTAGCTATCCCAAAAAGGAAACGACAGCATTAAGAGACAATAGGGTCCAAAAAAAAGGACCGCCAAAAAACCAGAAACAACCACCGCAACATTACTCCAAGGTGTTCATCAACTCCTCGGCTTCCTTTTCAACTTCATTCATATCCTGTAACCCCTGCTTGAGGATTTGAACCGTGTGTGGAGAAGCAGGGGCCTTCCTCTTCGTATTAGCCCGGGTGCGAGTCAAAATACCTTCAGCAACAGATCTGCTACAACCTTTGTCCGCATCCAAGTCCACGACCAACGAGCCCTTTTGATTTTTTTCTAACTTTTCCACCATAGCATTGATGATAATGGCATTGTGCCTAGCAATTTTGTAATTATTCACCACAGTGGCCCTGATATTTTGGCCAATCTTGGACATATTGCACTCGAGCCTAGTCAATCTTTCCTCCTGCAACTGCTGTCTTTTCCCCGGTAAGGGGGGTGTCCTATCCCTCATTCTCATTACAGCTCCAGCTAATCTTCTGCTCCAATTCCATGACTCTGTTGTTGAGATCTTTATTAAGGCCTTTCAAGTCACAAACTTCCTTCTGGGTCCACTTAAGAACATTGAAAAGGCCATCCGCACTTTTTTCTGCCACATTCATTATGTCCTCAGGCCTAAGGTTATTCAAGGCAGAATTAATTTCACCCTAATTAGGGGACTCTTTAGGGGCATTCACAAATCTTCCAGATGCAGGGGCACTAGGGGCCGACTCTTTACTGACCATAGGTTTATCAGAAAGAATTTCCATAGAATTCTCTGAGTACGAGACTAATTTCATAACCGAGATACCTTTAAAACCAGAGACCAAACCCAGGGTAGGGCAACTAGGAGACGACTAGGGATTAAAACAAGACGGCGAAGCAAAACCTGGGATAGGGAAATCATGTGAAGGCTGCGGATTAGGACAAGAAGGTAGAGCAGAATCCATAAGGGCATTCCGACAAGAAAGGGACTGGGGAGCAGTGGTTTTAGACCCAACAAGGGCAAAAGCAGGAGGGGCCAGGGGATCATTTTCCCTGCTACTTTCCATATCCTCATCATCCAAATCCCCAACATCAACAATTTTAGGCAAAGCAGGTAAATTTTGATAATGCTCATAAATGAGCCTAACAAGACCAGGGTGAATAATAGAAATCCTCCTAGGGTTTCTTTCAACTTCATCAAGGAAATTATTCAGAGAAGAGAATAAGTAAAAAGGAAAAGAGATACGTACCTTGTGACGGAAGTGGTTCAAAATGGAAAAGTGATAACCATACGCCCTGGTGAAGCGCCCGTCAACCGTGATATACTCCATAATGACTCTTAAAAATTTCCTCCATATTGATTTAATGGACTCCACATCAAAATAGCTATTGGCAACCTTAACCAGCTGAGCCTTCTCCTTGTCTTTTTAGGAAATCTTATGACCGCTTCATCAAAGAACTGCCGGTCCCGATAAAATTTCACACCCTCAGTCGAAAGACAGTAATCTTACCAATAATTTTCTCATTCAGCTTAACATTCCTACGAAACAACACAATCTCACAATTTTTCCAGTTTTTGGCAAAATAGTCCAGTGCCATCTCGTCAGTACCATGGAGCTTTTCCAAAAACGGGACTAAACCTCCCTTTTCAATTTTTTCCCAGGCTTTAGTATTCTTTCTGTGCTCTTGAAAGCAGCTCGGCTCAACATGTTTTCTCTCTCCCCCCATCTTCAAAGCTCTGTTATACCATACCCTACAGTTGCTTTGGGTCCCGTTAAGACATATATTACCAGACACCCAGAAAGCGTGCCGGAAACTCTTCTTGAAAAGGAAAATGACGTCGGTCCCATCAAATCTAATGAAATCGACATACCTGATCTTTATCCGCTTCATCATGGCGAAGACAAACTTCTCTTCCATGCATTGAATCATAATAAATTTGTTGATTACACTATGCAACAATCTAAAAATGAAATATTGTAAATGAAAATTTGAAATTAAGAAACACACAAAAATAGCAAAATTAAGTTAGATCTAATGAAATGAATGAAACTAAAACTTAGTAAAATAAAACATAAATCTAACAATAGCAAATAAAAAAACAAAAATGTAGTTTTTAATGCTATAAAATGCAAGTTTAGGTTTAATACGGGACTAAATCCCCCAAATGGGTGAATGAGTCTTAGTTAGGGTTTTTGGTAGATTTAGATAGTGAAAAATAGTCAACTCAAAATTCCCAAAAATTAGGAAAAAAAATTGTATAGGGGCTAAATCACCAAGGTGGGTGAATGAGTCCCGAATTAGGGTTTTCACACCAAATTTGAAAAATTCTTAGTTGATTCTAAGGTTTCTAACTTGTATGTTGACTTGACTATTTGTAATTATAGAATTTCAGTGAAATTAAATTATTTGAGGTGCAAAAATGCAACTATATGCACTTTTCACTAACACAATGTTTAGAAGCCCCAAATCCAAATTAACAAATACAAGATCTAATGTAAAGTTAATGTAATCTAGATCTAGGATTGAAATTCTCTCCCAATAAGAAATAAAGGGTCCAAAGGTTGGGTGCACCAAAATGAAACAATTGGAAATAGGATGTTCCACCTTTTAGGAGATGGAATAATCAGGGGACCTATTTCACACCTCACTTCATTAGGAAACCCTAGAGATCCCTCAACCAAATGAATCAATTGAGGAAAGGGATTGCTAAAAGTTTTCCTTAGGTGTGATTAAATGGAGGGGTTCACCATTAAATGAAGCTTCTAAGGAGAAATGCAAGCATGGATACTCTAAACCATACAAATCTAGAATATGAAATCAGATCACTAAACAGAAAGATATAGAAAAGTACCTAGAGGATCAAAGATGACTAAACGAGATCTGAAAACTCTAAAGTTTTTTGTTCTTGAAGTTCATTGGGACTCATACACTAGGTTGGGCGATTTAGTCCCAATCTATGGTTTCTAGGTAGAATCTGCAATCTTCCAGTGATTGACTAGAATCCACTAAAAATTGGTAAAAGAGCTATACCGAGACTCATACACCTAAGGTAACGATTTAGTCTCGTTATTAGGGTTTCATTGATGTTTTTGTAGCCTCTCGTGATATTTTGTAGCTTTCGTCCTGTCCAATCTTCAGGTTCAAAAATTTTGAATTCTGATTTGTAGGTGATTTTATGTGAATCTATGCCAACTTCTTGACAACTTTGACAACTTTCTTCAATTTTGCAACTTTGTCTTCAAAGGATCTTCATGCTCTAAAACACCTAGATCTGTAATCACGCATGAAGGGAGAAAAATGTTGATTTGTTAGTGGATAGGGGTTTATCTTGGTCAAACCCCGTTTTGGTAATCAAACCTTAAAATGAAATAGAAAAGTATGAAGGAATGATGAATGAACAAATGTAATGTTGCAACTCACCGAATCCTTGAAATAAAAGCTGAAATCTTATGTGAAATGGCTCTAATGGATGTGGATCATGAATTTTTATCTTGATATGAGATAATGTCTTTGAATGCTTGCTTGAATCATGAAAACCTACACCACAAATTCTATCTCAAAAAAAAACATGATGCATCATGACTTTGACATGATGCTTGAATTTTGAATGCTACTCCAAATGCTTGATAATTTTCTCTTGAATGCTCTCTTGATTGTAAATTTTCAAGGATATTTAAATACTTGAATTGCTAGGTCTTGTTAGGATTTCTTAGATGAGATTATGTGAAATAAGCTAGTATTTATACTTGTTTATGTCAAATTTCTCAAAATTACAACACTACAAGCCGACATCAGATCTAGGAGAAAAAAATCCCACCAAGAATTGAATTCAAAATAGGTCCAATCTAAAGCGGGACTCATATTCCATTTGGGGCGTATGAGTCCTAGTAGCTTAAACTTGGGACACAAACTTCAAGAAATGTTAAGTTCAATGCAATATTCAAGATCATGTCCCAAAACCTAGGTGGGACCCATATGCCCAAGGTGGTGTATGAGTCCCATATCACTAGATTTGTAACACAACCCAAAAACATGAATTATGATTTGTCATTTAATAAATATTGGGGTTATCCTTAGAAAAATGCATTTAATTAGGCTTGTGGACAAAAAATAGGACCAATTAGGGCATAAAGAAGCCAATGTTGTAATAGGGAGGGCCCAAACAAGTGTTAAAATGTAAAGGGATAAATTTTCATACATTATAGAGGGGGGGAGAGAGGAGTGAGTGAGAGAGAGGGGTAAGAGAGAGAGTGAGTGAGGTAAGATAGAGAGTATTTATTATATAAAGATAAAAGGAGAGGGAGAGGGGAGATAGAGAGATTTAGAGAGGAGGGAGGGGGAAGGAGATAGAGATTAGAGAGGGAAGGAGGGAGAGAGAGAGAGAGAGAGAGAGAGAGAGAGAGAGAGAGAGAGAGAGAGAGAGAGATGTCTAGAGCATAAGGGATGAACAATGAGTGATATAGGGAGAGAAAGATGATACAATTTGGTGAGTACTGAAGTTTGACCTCTAGATTATTGAAATTTGACATGCTTATTACTAAAATTTACTGTTTGAAAAAATATATTATCTTCCAAAAAATAGAATTTACATTATAACTCTGAGAAATATGAAACCACTCTCAAACATCCTAAAACTATATACATGAAATATTTCTTAAAGTATAAGAAAGTAAATGTCCATATGTAAATTTCAATTTATACTTAAAATGTTTATTTCATGTATATAGTTTCATTGGTAGATAAATACAAAGACAAAGACAAAGAAAAAAAGAAAGAGTTCCACATTTGATGAGTGCAAATTTGGTGCTTGCCAAATGATGCACTTTCATTTGGTGAGAGCCAAATTTTGTGCTCACCAAATGGATTGCTTTGGGAAAATACCAATCCAAAGGGTTGGATGAGCATTTCATCCCAAGGTTGTGATTTTTTCAAAGGGTAACAAAATTTCACACATTTTTGGTCATTCTCTCCATTAGGTTTGCATGCGAATTTCAATAAAAAATTTATAAAATTACCACATGATAATGTTAGGCTCTCTCTTAGTTATCTAATCATATAAAAAATTTTATGTTTTGATTATGTTAAGGTTTT